>JBBYHL010062431.1:0-38566 GCA_038381835.1 Adansonia madagascariensis | reverse complement strand
TTTTAATGAAAAGTGGGGTTGGAATATCTTCTTGGAGTAATGGAGTTGGAGTATCTCTACTAGCAAAAATTTTAATACAGAGGAAAAAGATATCTAGTATGAAATCTTTTTTTTTTTATTTCAGCCTTGATTCGAGTCTAAAGGGCTTGTGTTGTGGGAGAGCCAATCAGGTGCATTCTGAGACATTTGAATGTCTTGATAAAAGGAGATTTGAAAATTAAGTTAAAAACAAAGGCAACATCATGTCATCTCCTTTCCTGAATTTATTTTAGGTGCATTCGAAGGCTTTAGGGGGCTAATGAGGTGCCATTAGAAAGGTAACTCGATAAGGTTTAATGTAAAAATATTTTAAAAATTCTATAAATAACTTTCTAGGCAGAATTAATTTTTGAATTTAGGTCTGTTTTGACATTGGCATCATGTACAAAGAGAAGGGCATAATGGACTTTGCAAAATCATTTCGAAATTATCTGAAGTCATGAGATCATGTATAATACCTTTCCAGAAAGAGAATTTTGTGAAGTTTTTAGAAAAAATATTTAAAAGTTCTAGAAAAATCATTTGATGGGCAAAATAGCCCAAACAGAGTACCATGCATTGGCTCTAGGGGTTCCAAATAGCAAAAGTTTGAAAAATCATAACTCCCTCATCTGAGATGATCTAAAGGCAACCAACACACCATTCGAAGGGTATTTCGACAACTTTTAAGCAAAAAATATCAAAACAAATAAAGGAAAATATTTTCTGGTTCAAAAATGATTTTCCAATCTTAGACTACAATGCTGTCAGAGTAAAACATAGGGCTATTCAATATTTTCAGGGTTTTTTCAAAGATAGGCTCAAGTCTAGGATGTTCGAATGTCTATGACAGAAAGTAACATGGGCATCACAAGTTCATTCCACAAACTTGGAGTAGTTTGGGATGACGAAACAACCCGTTGACCATGTCAATAAAGGGGATATTGGACTCAAGACCAAGGTTTAATATATTTTTCAACGAAAACAGGGTCAATTTTTTGCTTGGAAAATGGCTTTTTGAACTTATTTTACCATGAATCCATAGCTGAAATGTTTGATTTGTCCCAAAAATTAGAAGACCAATTTTATGAAAACATTAAATCCATGCTATTCTTCATCTATTGAAGGTAGCATGAACTTAACTTGGGGATTTTTCTAAAATTCAATTTTTCAAAACAAGCAAGTATTTTGACAATGATGTCATGAACAAAGTACAACACACACAAAGATGCATTTTGATTAAACATGCAAGCATGCAAAGATGACATTTTGACACAGAATTAGATGAAAAAAGTGCAAAAAGATGACAAATAAGGTGTACAAAAATGATATGAACATATTTAAACAAAGGAATGCAAGCTGAAGTTGTCAAGACAACATTATTATGTCATGAGACTCGTTAAAACACAAGATAATGCATGAATATACATAAGACATGTTAAGTTGAACATTTAAGCATGTGTTAAGCATGTGAAAATAGATTAAATATGTCAGAGAATGCATGAATGAGGGACTATTTTGATGATAGAATGAAAGAGTAGAAGTTTGGCCTACCAAGCAACATCAAGGCATCACAAGAACATCAAGATCCTAAGACTACCAAAACCAAGGCAACAATAATGTATGAGAGTCCTAGGATGGTCATGGCAGTATAAAGGACTCACTAAAATGATGTAGATGATAACAAACAAAAAATGTATGGAACAAGGTAGAAAATATACCAAAAAGCATGAACTTTTCTTTCTTCCTAAAGCAATGACTTTTAGCTCAAATTTTTCCCTTTTTTGGCTATTATTTATAGGAAAAAGATGAAAGAAAGAAACTTTCTAGTAATATAGTTGATGGTGGGGTGTTTTGAAGGTAAAAGTATGTGAAAGGTTGAGTTTTTAGAGGTTTACTGGTGGCAGTTTGGGGAAGCTACGGGAATGGAAAAAGGTTGAAGGTAAAAGGAAATGGAACAGTGTTTTTAGGATAGTTTTAGGACTAGAGGTTGCTAGATGATTAATGGGAAGGGATGAAGCCTTTTTTGAGATTACTAGAGAGCTTTTTTTAGGAATGGCTGAAAGTTTTTTTTGCTTAGAGGTAGTTGAAGTCCCTTTTTTTAGAATGGCTAGAAGTCTCACTTAATTTCAATGCTTAGCCAATGCTTTTAGGAGACAAAACAAGGACAATTTTGATCTTTTAGGATACCATACCCTAGGTATCGATACCAAATCCTTTTATATCGATACTACATGTGAAAATTCAAGTTTCCGGCAATGTAAATACCTCATATCAATACTTATGCACCAAAATAACTCGTATGTACTTGTGGCTTCCCAACTTATCTCAACTTGGTTATAAACAATGGGAAATTGATCCATATACTCAATTGGATGACTCCGATGAAACCATGAAAAATGGCCTTTGATGCCTCATTTTACATTTTTCTTTAATATGACCCATAGGCATTTAGACCTTCCCAAAAACTTTTTCTTCCTGGCCTGTGTCACTTAATAGAGCCTGGTGACACGGCACCTAGTAGTTGTCCCCTAGTTTTTATTTTTTATCTCATGATTTTTTCATCTTTCAATCAAGTCCTAGGATGCCAAAAGTGGGCTCGGACAAAATAAGGTGTCTACATCAAGATCTAGGACTATAGGTCTTATTTGTGAAAAACCAACACGCTAAAATCCTTAAACCAAGTAGGGTGCCATTGTAGGGTTACTGTAAATGAATTGTTAAGCTAATAGGATTGACGCTATTCGAGAATGATGTTCATGTGATACTCTTTCATGTGAACTGGTGGCTTCAACACTCCTATTCAAGTTGTTTTAGAGACTGATCGGTCCTTTACCTGCATCAGTTGTGCTTGTTTGCCATTTGTTCTTTAGAACTTTAGACTGACCTTAGAGTTCCTCACTCGTATGGAGTGACTCTTGAGACTCCCTATACATGATTTCTAATCGTTTGATACAAGTTTTGTAGTATTTTCCATGGCTCTTCAGCATAAACAAGTGTGATATTGATGAATAATGGTAGACTCTATGTTTTAAAACATCTTGTACTTTATAGGTTTCGCCGATTTTTTGATGTGCCATGAGCATGATTTATGAGATGATGTTGAGGTATGCAATTATAATAGTAAATGACCATTAATATGAATGAATTGATAAAGCAAATAAAGGATTAGGCCAATTATGCAAATGCAAGAGGACAAATAGATTGCAAAATAGCTTTACCAATAGCATTTTTCATTAAAGCAACAAAATATCCCGATTACAAATGATTACATTTGGAAATGCCTGACACAGTTACATTGCCTAATCATTATGTTCTAGGAAATACAACAATTATAGTTCATGGGCTCCAATGGGTTGGATATCTCATATTAAAGACCTGGCTAGATCCATGATGTCCTCACCTCTAACTGGGTCACCTAAATCCATTTGCTGAGATGGCAAAGTTGTCCTAATAATTTGGCATGCATGATCAACCATCTGTAGTCATTCTTGCTTCTGCTATTTGGATACTTTTACTAATTCATCAACCTGGCCTTCATGAGCTTGTAGTGAATGCTTTAAATCTTGAATCCTGAGTGTTAAAGTCTTATTCTTGACTTAGTTTGCCCTCAAATCCAATACATGGGCTTTAAGACATCCATTTTTCCTTTGGTAGGTCTATACAAGAGTGTGGGCTCTGATGAACTTCTCCTTGTTAACCTTAGCCTCTTTTTTCCACTAGTTTAGCTCTTAGTTAAGGGTTACGAACTCCGCCCCTACTTGGCTAATGATTTACCAATAAGCCAATGCTTGCTTGCTTCTTAGAGTGCCACGTAATCTTTTGTTAGGCTATCAAGATCTTCTTTGAGATGGTTCTTCTCCTTAATAACCTGATTCATCTCTCTATCCTAGAGATAGAGATCTATCTATAAATGGGTCTTCTCTTCTTTGAACTAAGTGATCTTTTTGGAAAAAGCTGCTCTCTTTTGTTCGAATTCCCTCTTGAGTAGTTTGATCTTAAAAGAAGCATCACTAACTAGACCTTAAACTATATCTCATCATCAGGTAGCAGTAAAGCATCAATAACATGATAGGCCCTCCACTCATCATATCCTAAGTCACATTGTTACCTCTATAATATCTCTTCATACAATGAACCTCTCTCTAAGCATGGAAAGCTAACTTGACTTTTGACTTTTAATCAGCTTTACCATACTTGAGGTTTCAATGCTCAAGGTTTTGAAAGAATAGGATGAACTACCAGCATTGAAATTGTCACAAAACTAGGAGAAATGCATACTAGTGGTTCCTTATAATCTTATAAGTTGCACATAACTAAATTCTCCACATTTATATACGATTGACTGAGAAGACAACCATGAAGCCTTTCATGTGACTTTTTCTCCTTTGAATTTATGAAATTTCTCGATCTATTATTCCTTGGTCTTGTCTTGGGCCCATTCCTTTCCAAGGATGATGTAGATAGGGCGAAAGTTAGAAAATAAATTAAGCAACATTTTCTTTCAACGTGAAAGTGACTGATGAGCCAAATGTGAAAAAGTGGTGTGCATCTGATGAATCGGCCTATCCTCATTTTCTTATAAAAGCTAAAGGCTCGAATGGTCTTACCAATAATGGTAGACGTGGGATTAATGTTATAATATAATTAAGAAAAAAGATCTATTATTGCCCCCTCGACATAGCTTAATGCTTTTAGAAATATAACTAGACCATATATTGCCAGAATGTAGATATTTTGAATTTTTTAGACATCAGTAGTATTTGCCATTGCTTCCTTTAGACTTGTCTATAAGATGCACCCCTTGTTCCTCTTCATCTTGACATGACTCTTAGTTAATAACTCTATTGCCCTGAGAATTTGAGCTAATCTTTTCTTGAAAGTTGGATGTTGCAATACCTTATGTTATTTCTATCAGGCTTGGCACTTTCAATGTTGAGTGACATAGCATATTCGTTGACTGTGCGAACCAAATCTTCACAATTGAAAGTGAAGCATCAATACGCCAAACTCTAAAACTAGCAATTGCTTGTAATAGGGCTACATCCAATTGAACCTATAGCAACTGGATATATCTCCATATTTCCTCATGAATCACTCCCTCTCAGTGTTATCTTAGCTAGTCAAAATTTGTTTCAACTCTCGGTAGTCATTTTGTTGGAACCAATCTTGACCCTCTCATAATCGGCAAGACGTAACAGGCTTGAGAACATCTTCATATATATGTTGATGACCCTCAAACCATATTTTGACTTCTTTAAAAGGTTTAAGGATAGAAATGGGCTATTGCTCCATGATAGACATGCCTTGCTAAACAATGAACCATTAGCCATTTTTCCTATAATGATGATGATTATGATGAAATGATGCATGCGTTAAACAAAAAAACAAAAGGGAAATGAGTTAGTGATCATACAAAAAATGCATAAGAAAGGATAAAAGAATAACAACAAAAATGCATTACAGAAATTGTGCCAATAATAAGCAATAGGATGCCTAGGGGTAAACATGAAAATTATGAATAAATAGATGGCATAATGGTATGTTCAAGTTAAAAATCGCCCTTAATGAGGTGGTCTAATACCTTTCAATGACAAAAACTGATTGACTAGATAGTAATGTTTGTTTGTCCCCATGATATGGTAAGTACACATTAAGCCATCGTTCAGACAACATAACAACTAGTTTAGGTTAGATATGACTATTTTAGGATGACATTGGGCATCTTAGGTTATGACATTTGCTTGTCACCACCCACTTATTGAGAAAAGTTAGTTGTCGATTGGACAACATAATGACATACCCTGGTAAAAAAATAAAACATAAAATAAAATGAAAATGAAGGCGACAATGTTCGTTCATCATCGCCTACATAGCCATGGTGTGTAGAAATAAAGGTAAGAAATTGTTCCCGAAGTAACCCTATTTTTGGGTTATTTTAGTAGCATTTCAATAAGGCTTACTATATGGGGTTTAAGTTGATGCCTAAATTAGTATCCGAATCATTCCTCCATCTGATAAGGATAGTTGAGGCACCTCAACCCTAAGCCCATGGCAAACTTGGTGGAACAGGTTTGATTCACTAGTTGTATTTCCCTATGCAAATACGGAGGGTTCTCATAAGAGACATACTTTATGCCCTGAAAGATTTTGCTATGCTCATGTGGAGGGGTTTTTATAAAGGTAGATAGCTTATTTCCTCCTGATAATTGGGGCACTAAACTTATCATGGAGTTTGGTGGGAATCTCATGCAAATGCACTTGCAAAATATGTGTCAATAAAACAATCAAACCTTTCTTTATTACCATTTATTCGAATCAATATCTATTTGGCAATAGAATAGTCCTTGACAATCTTAAAGACAAAAACCAAGAAAAATAAAAGGTTAAAAGATAAAGATAAAATGGGATATAGCTAAATAATGATGGAAACTGAAAAAATTGAGAATCGAGTGGGACACAGCTAGTTGTAGGCTTAACTCTCTAATTTTATCCTCAGTGGAGTCGCCAAGCTATCACGATGTACCCATACTCAGGCACAACGCCCACTCAAATCGCTTAGGCAGTAATGTGTACAACATAAAGAAAAGAATATGGTCACAAATTGTCAAAGGGTTATCCTTTGATTGGGATTTGAATTAGGCATGATAAGACGATAGCAAGGGGAAGGACAGTCGAATAAATATCTCGTCCAACTGGTCTTGGATGGCTACCATGAAGTGGTTGAAGGCATAGAATCTCCATCGATCATTTTGGGCTAGGCATAATCAGATGCCTATTGAAAATGATATCTTGAGTTATGAAACCTAAAACACCGATTTTGCACAAGGTCCATTCATTGCTTGGGTTAGGGAGTTGGTTATGTGTGGTGAAGGATTAGCACCCTCACGATGCACGAAATTGGTACCCATTATCCATGTCTTACTTTAGTTTCAATTTAATCATTCTTTTGGTCATTATTTTGATATAATCTCTTTATATTGCATGAATTTTAAGTAAAAATATAAATACGGGTTTTGAAAAAAAATTAAATCATATATGCACCTCAAAGGTGTGGGGAACATAGGTATTTTTGATGAAAATGATCTTTGGATTTAATTTTGAAAATTCAAATATTCTGTTTAGACACTAGAAAGATACCGACATGGAATATTACCTTGTAATTTTTGAAAACAATTTGAATATATGAATGCAAAATAGACATCACAAAAGGAAATGTATTAATGACAAAAAGGAATATAATGATATTTTGTAAAAATAAACACATAAAAAATGAAAAAGAGGAACTATTAGAATGTATATCACACTTGTCTTCAGTTATTGAGGAATAACCAAAATGGCAATTTTGAGATGCATTTGGATCCAATGCTCACTTGAGGTATAGAAAAATGAGGTTTTGATTAGTAAACCTAGGGACATCCAGGAGAAAGAGTTTAGATTTTAAGTGAAGTTTGAAAAGGGAGGTTGGAGTATCCCCATAGAAGGCGGGGTTGGACTATGCTCAATGGTAAAGATTTTGATATGTTTGAAAAGGGTATGATTAAAAGACCCATGAAGGTCTAGGAGAGAGAAAACCAGTACACCTAATAGTGAAGATTTTAGATATGTTTTTTAAGGTTTTGAGTAAAAAACCTTGAGATGCCCAGGAGAGGGAAAATTTAGTTTCTTAGTGAAAAGAGAGGCTGAAGCATCCCTTTGGAAAGGTAGGGTTGGAGTATCCTTATTGGTGAAAATTCTAGATATGTATGGAGAAAAAGAATATTTTGGTAAAAAAATGTATTTTGAAAAAATTTAAAACTTGAATAAAATTATCTTTTTATTTTAGCCTTGATCTAAGCCTAAGAGAAGTCAGTCGGATGCATTTTCAGATGTTCGAACATCTCAATAAAGGTGACTCCGAAAATTAGATTAATTTTAATTCCAAATACTAAGGATAACATCACGCAAATTTTTTTCTTGAATTTATTTTGGGTCCATTCGAGTGTTTTAAAGAGTAAGCAAGATACCATTGGAAATGTAACTCAATGAGGAGTAATAGAAAAATATTCAAAAAAATTCTAGAAAATTGCTTTCTAAATGTAATTAATTTTTGAAAATGGGTTTGTTTCTAACTAGTAGCATGTGTAAGGGAAAAACCATGATAAACTTTGAAAAATCACCTCAAATTTATTTGGGATCATTAAATTGCAAATGATACCTTTCTAGAAAGGGAATTTCATAAAATTTTTAGGAAAAATATTTTAAAAATTTAGAAAAATCATTTGGTGGGTCAGAATGGCCTAAATAGAATGCAATTTGTTAATTCTAGGGGTTCTAACTAGTGAAGGTTAAAAAAATCATAACTCCATCATCTAGAATGATCTAAGGGCAAGCAAGGTACCATTGGAAAGGTAATTTGATGCTCTTTAAGTGAAAAATATTATAAAATTCTAAAAAATGTTTTAAGGCTTGGAAGTAATTTTTCAAATTTGAGCTATGGTATTGCTTGAGTAAAAACAAGGGTATTTCTGTTTTTTCAAGGTATTTATGTTTTCTCGGGTTTCTTGAAACTGAACCCAAGCCATGGACATCTAAACATTCGTGATAGAAAAAAAGGTCGCATAGGCATCACAATTTCATTCCACAATCTTAAAATAGCTTGTAAAGATAAAACAACCCGTTCATCATGCCATAAATAATTGTGTCAAACTCAAGATCAAGGCATGAACTTTTTAACAAATAAAAAGTTATTTTTCTTTTGAAATGTATAATTTTTGAACTCATTAAACCATGAATATATACTTGAAAAGCTTAATTTGTCCCTAAAATTAGAGAACCAATTTACTAAAACCATCAAATCCATGCTAATTTCCATTTATTGGAGTTAGCATCGACTTAATAAATCTGACTTTTGTAGTAAACAAACAAACATCTAAACAAATATGCTATGAACCAAAGGTGAACTAGATGAAGATAAACATGGGCGACACACAAACAAACAAAGATGACATTTTTAACATAGAAAAGATGAATAAAATGCAAGAAAATGAGTATGAAAATGCAAGGACATAAAAGTTTCATGAATGACATCATAGATCATGCCATGGAGGTGATATGAACATGTTTGAACAAGGAAAATGCTGTTAAAATTTTCAAGATGGCATTTTATCTTATAAAACCTACCAAACTACAAAAAACCAAGAATATGTATAGAGAATAGTGGGATGAGCATTCAAGCATGAGTTGAGCATGTGAAGATGATTAGAACATTTTAAAAATGTATGAATGAGAGCTGTTTGATGGCAAAAATGAAGAAAAACATGTTTAGTCACTCAAACAACTCTAAAGCATCCTAAAAAAATTTATCAAGGTCCTAGAACTACCACAACCAACGCCATAATAATGCATAAGAGTCCTAGAATGGTCATGGCACTATGAATAGCTCATTAAAATGATGCAAATGTTAAAAAAAGAAAATAAGTGTAGTAAGGTAGAGAAAATATACCAAAAAGCTTTAAACTTTCACCTTTACTAGGAACAACTTTAAGCTTAGTTTCCTCCCTCTCTCTGATATTGGTTAGCAAGAAAATGATGAAAAAAGAATAGTTTTCAATTATGGTTTGAATGGGAAGGAGTTTTGGAGGGTGAAAGAAAGGAAAATAGAGGTTTTTTTTAGGGAAGAATGGAGAGCTGCAGGAATAAGAGAGTGTTTTCAATGTAACAATGCTTAATGTGTTTCTTGAGTGCTTAAAAAATGTATGCCAAGTCTATTGTTAGTCTTTTTTGCTGAGCCAAAATTAGCTATTTTATATGAAGTGTGTTCAACCGATGTTTGTGAGCCAAAAGTAAGGGCATTATGGGATTTTCCTTTATGTCCTAAGTAACAACTCTTAGTATTATGCTTAGTTGTCTTTCTTTCCATTAGTTTTGGAATGCAGAGTAGTACAGCAAAAAGGTTAAGAAGATCTGCAACATGGAGAAATACCAAGCAAGCCCTTAAACAAATGCATGAAAATGTCCCATTTTTTAATGATTTTGGGCCTTAAAAATTTGTTAAACCCAAACATAAGCCCAATGCTGAGGCCTGATATGAATTTTGGTGATTTTTGGTACCAAAACTTGTCCAAGTTAGATTTTAAGATCAATGGTGCAAAAGTTAAAAAATACCACGAACTTGGTAAATTTGCCTGGATGTATTGATGTTGTTGCAACTTGCCACCCTTCTCATGCATGACACATTATAACTTAAAAAATTAAAAGGAGGTAGGGCTTGCTTTTGGATCATCCCTTCATTGGGAGTTAGGTTAGATATGATAGGTGAAAGTTGAAAAGAGGACCGTTGGACGAATCGCTCATCCAACAGGTTTTCGATGGCCATTACAAAATGGCCATGACTTAAAGTTGCCATTGACCATTTTGGGCTAGGTATGATCGGATACCTATTAAAATCGATGATTTTGAGTTTCATAAGAGTTGCCACCGACCATTTTGGGCTAGGTATGATCGGATACCTATTAAAATCGATGATTTCAAGTTACAAAACTCGCAAAATTGATTTTACGAACTGTGTACCAGAGTTTATCTTCAAAGGTCTGAGAGTTGATTACATGTAAGGGAGAATTAACACCCCTATGTGCCCAAAATTGGCACCATCCAGCCATAAATTATTGAAGTCACAATTTCCTTGGTTTTTCATGCCACCATTATTTCTATGTAATCCCTTTATTATGAATGCAAATTTTTTAATACTAGATCCAGGTTTTTTTGGATAAAATTTTAATTAATATCTCTATATGCAACCTAGGTGGGAGGAGAAACATAAACGATTTGGTAAAATGAGGTCCGGATAAATTTAGAAGAGGATACTCTATGTCAAACACTAGAGGGATATTAAAATATTGCCTTTGGTTTAATGAAATTCAATTTTTTAAAAACATGAATGCAAATCTTCGTCAAGAAGAGAAACGAGTTAGTAAGCCATAAAGGAATGTAATAAAAGTTGCATTAAAGATGAACACATGGAAAGTAGAAAAGAGGAATGGTCGAGATGTATTTCATAATTGACTTTGATTGTTGAAAAATAATCGAATTGAAAGTTTTAAGACGTGTTTGGATTCAAAGGCTGTCTTAGGCAGAAAAAGGTTGATAAAAGGTCCAAAAATGTTCGAGGAAAAGAAAACTTAGATTTTTTATGCATTTTTGAAAAGTAGGGTCAGAGTATCCCTTTAGAGAAAATAGGGTTGAAAAATTCCCTTGAAAAAATAAGGTTGGAGTGTCCCTTTAAAAAGGAAGAATTTGAGTGATTTTTGAAAATCAAAATTTTTTGGAATTTTGAAGAAAATAAATTTTAAATTGGAAGGCATTTCAAATAGGAAATGGGAATTAATTCTAAAAACAATTTTAAGTTTTAATCTGAGCCTAAAGGGACTTATTTGTGAATTTAACTCCTTAAGGAAAACAATTGAATAGATTTCAAGTCATTCAAATGACTAGAAATGTTAGTTCAGGAAAATCTAAGTAATTTTCCCAAGTTCAGCAAAAACAAGAGACACATTGTGTTACCCACCTTCTTGAATTTATTTTGGTTTAGTCTGATAGTTTTTGGTGGCAAACAAGCTACCATTGGAAAGGTAGCTCAATAAGGATTAATGTCAAAATATTCTAAAAAATCATATAAAATATCATTTTAGGCAGAATTAATTTTTGAGACTAGGTCTAAGTCAGCATTGATAGCAAGTGCAGGGAAAAAGGGATTGTCAGCTTCGAAAATTGTTCTAGACTTATTCGAAATCTTTGAATCGCAAGCAATACGCTTCCAAAAAGGGAATTTTATACCCTTTTCATCAAAAACTTTTAAATAATTCAAAAAATATTTGATTAGTCAGAATTGCTTGAATAGATTATGAATTGTGGATTCTAGAGGTTCTAAAAGGTAAGGTTAAAAAAATCATAACTTTCACATTTAAACTAATCCAGGGGCAGACGAGGTGTTGTTCTAAAGGTGATTTGAAATCCTTTCAACGAAAAATGCTAGAAAAATCCAAAAAAATCATTTAGGGTCCAAAATAATTTTTTTAATAGGGGCCACTATGCTACCAATGCCAAAATAAAGGTTTCTATGAGTTAAAGCTTTTACGGTCATGTGCTAAAGCATTAAACATGCGAATGTCCAATCACTGAGGTCCATGGCAATAAAGTAACTCAATAATCCAGTTCCTATAGAATAGGCGGCCAAATCATCTGCTATCCGCACCTATTGTGATGATAGGACTCAAAAAATCTCAAACTAAGCACATGAAAACATTTTTGATGTTGATTGAAAACATAATATATTTGGCCAAACAAGATCATGATCCCAAACATTTATACTTATTAAATCCCCAAAATTGGAGAACCAATCTATTAAAAACCTTAAATCTATGCTAATCCTCATTGATTGAGGTTAATATAGATTTAACTTAGGGTTATTTTACAAAATCAGATTTCAGCCCACATCAAACAAACATTATTGCAAACATGTTATGGGCTAAATAAGTAAGCATGGTATCAAACACTTAAGTCATAGTTAATCACATATAAACTGGAATTTTAACAAGTATTAGTGACCAAAACACAAGTAATGACACAAACAACATTTGGTCATGTAACAATAGATATCTAGCATCACAAATCAAATTATAGAGATGAAGCAAAAATGTTAGGACTGAAATACAAGCAGGCTGAATTTAAATGGAGCAATAAACAAGGATTTTAGCCACCAAAATATCATAATAACTCATTAAACACACAACCACATTAAACAAGTTAAAAGAAATGCATAAATCTTTCAAGGTTCATGGTTATCATTCAAAGGGCATGCTAAAATAGAAATGAAAAAAAAAATGAGAAAGCAAATGATGTGAAAATATGTGAAGGAAATATACCACATAATAGACCATAAAGCTTGCTTAATCTCTTTTTCAATGTCGTGCCTTCATCCTTGTCTTTGCTTGGTCACGACTTTTTTTCCATTTTTTTGACAGCTATGAAGTTTGTTTTTGCTGAAATTTTTTTTCTCGAGGGTTGGCAGCTAATGAGGGAAAATTTGAGAGTTTTCTTTCTTGATGAAAGCTAACCTTTTGGCTTTATAGGAGGCCATTTAGCCAACACCATTCTAGGGCAAAAGGGGTATTTTTATCTTTTTGTTTGTCAAAAATGACAAGTCATGGTGTACTAGAGTATGCTTTCAATTTTTAATTGGCCAAAGTATTAATACTTAAGTACCAACTAACAACCAAGGTTCTGAAATAGCCCTTGTATATTAAGTTTTGCCATGAAATACCCCACTATCAAGCTAATTGGGTCCTTAAAAAATCATTAACCCAACCCAATAGGCCCAAAATTAATTCAAATAATGGACATATTGAATCAAAATAATTTTAATAAGTCCCATCAAGAATTTTAAAATATTTTAAAAGATGACCCAATACAATTAAATAAAATAGGCCCAAATAAAACAATTAATATGCATATGGGCTCTATTTTACTTAATGTATATATTTTATAAGACTTGATCTTAAATTAAATAATTTATGACCTAATATAATTAAATAAAAAAGCCCAAATAAACTAATTAAATGTATACATGGACTCTATTTTGTTTAGTATATATTTTTTATAATGCTTGATTTTAAACTAAATAATTTATGGCCTAATATAATTAAATAAAAAAAACTAAATAAACTACTTAAATATGCATGTAGGCTTTCTTTTATCTAAGGTATAATTTCTACAAGGCATGGTCTTAAATTAAAAATAATTTAGGGCCTTACCTTAGCTAGGAATAATGAGGTTTGGACACAAGCTTGTATGAATGACCTCAGTGGTCCTCGATCGATGGCTTTTGATACTGTGAATGTTGGACCAAACAAAGTAAGGTGTTGACAGCTACCCATCTTTGGCCGTTGTTGAGTATCAGGAATAGGGTAAAGATAAATAGACACTAGTTTGTCTAAGCTATGACATTATTTTAGGAAAATAGAGATACAATTATTAATAAGCTGAGATAAGCAGAGTCTGTTGGTAGTAATCCTAACTAGTAAGAAAATTTCAATGAGTTTTGTAATTTATAGTTTCTTGTGTTTGACCTCTCAGATAGATGCCAGCTACTATAGCTTTGACTCGATAGGCTTTCAGCTCTTTGTGGACTAAAATTGGTATGTGTCTAGCTCTTTATGGTTTAATTCAATAAGCATCCAACTTTTCATGGATTGAGATTGGTATGGGTCTACTCTTTGCGGACTAATTCCATAAGCATCCAGCTCTTTGTGGACTGAGGTAGGTAAGTATCCAACTTTTTTATGGACTGAGGTAGGTAGGCATCTAGCTCTTTGTAGTCTGAGGTAGGTAGGTGTCCAACTCTTTATGGACTGAGGTAGGCAGCATCTAACTATTTGTGGACTAAGTAGGTAGGCATCTAGCTCTTTGTGGATTGAGGTAGATAGGCATCCAGCTTTTTATAAACTGAGGTAGGTAAGCATCAAGCTTCTTATTGACTGAGGTAGGTAGGTGTCCAGTGCTTTATGGACTAAAAAGAAAAGCATCCAGCTCTTTATGGACTAAAAGAAAAAAATCAAACTTTTTATGGACTAAAGTGAAAATGTGTCCAGCTCTTTGTGGATTAAAAGAGAAAATGTGTCCAACTCTTTATGGACAAAAGAAAAAGGCATCCAGCTCTTCATGAACTAAAAGAAAAAAGCATGCAGCTTTTTGTAGACTAAAAGAAAAAAAAGTTTAGGTCTTTATGGACCAAATGATGAGAGTTTTAGTACCTTACTTAGAGCTTTTTAGGGCTTTTCAAAAGCAAGATTTTATACTTGGGGTTCTTTACTAGTTTAACCTTTGTAAGTAGGATTTGTACTTGAAAGATGTTAATTATTTCATGAATAATGCATGAAGATATAAATGCATGTTAAGTGATGCAAAAGTGATGATTGAAAAGCTAAATCCAGCAATTGGCTTTAAAGTTTTGAATTTTTTTCTTGTCTTTAAGTTTCCTTGGGTTTCCTGCTTTTTAAGGTTTGCTAATGTTCAAAAGGCTTTCTTCAAATGGTTGAGATCATTTTTGAAGGTTGAGGTGACCCATGATGCATAGAAAGGTTCTTAAGTCTGATGGCTCGTATTAGCTGGTTAGCGGACTTGGCAAACCAATTCTTAGCGTGTTTAGAAGGATGACTTAATGATCTAGACTAACTGATAGGAATGTGGTCTACAGGCAGGGATCAAGGATCATTGATTTGGCTTTACCTTTTAGCTAAGGTTTAATGGAAGACATTTTTATCATGTTTTCCAACATGGAAAAAGTCTGAAGGATAAGTCTAGTTGTGGTTCCAAAATTCATTCTTGATTTTTTGAACTTAAAAAGATTTCCCTGCAAAATTTTATCTTCCTTTAAGTAATTCTAAGAAATCTTATTATCCATTTTGTACAATCCATCAAGCATTAACAATTATATGACAAGCATGATGTAATGTGCTATGCAAGTATGAAACAGAAGATTCAAAAAATAAAATGGTTGTATTTTATTTTTGGAAGAAAAAAAATACAATTCATTAAACATTTTGGGAGGTACAAAGAAAGTTAAAAATTAATTTTTCTAGTAAATGATTCTTTTTTAGGCTAATGACATGAGTCTTCTACTAAGTTCTTTTAAAAACTTCTATCAAACAACCAACATTCCCATTGTCAGCCATTCTTTGAGGAAACTCTCAGATTACCCCAAGGTGGCTACCTTAAGCTAAGGCACATACCATTCTTTGGTTTAAGGATATAAGAGGCTGGGTTAAGATTTAGTGTTTCAATAGATGATGGTTCTATCAAGTTAACATTGGCTTTGATTAGGTTTTGATAAAGGTAAGATTTAGGCTTAAACTGCCCTTCTAAAGATAAAGATGCTTTTGTAGATATCCATTCAGAGGAACCTTTCAGGCATAATACTTCTTGACGGAATTAGAGTTGATGAGGTGGGGTAAGTCATCACCGTCCATCTCGATTAGAATTAGTGTTCCACTAGAGAAAACTTGCTTAACCATATAAGGGCCTTCCCATTTTGGAGTCCATTTTAGATGAGTATCTTTGTGAATTAGAAGGATCATTTTAAGAGCTAAGTTTCCTTCCTAAAACTGACAAGGATGGACTTTTCTTATTATGAGCTCTTATTATACGCTTCTAATACATCTATCCATGATAGTTGGCTTTCACTCATTTCTTGTTGATGAGATTCAGTCACTCATCTTAGTTCTTAATCCTATATACTAGAGAGAATAGTGTTGCTCTAATGAAAATTTAAACTACTTTGCGATAGGCATGTAGCACGAAAGACAGCCTCTTATGCCAATGTTTATAAGTTTTGGCCATTTTTTTAACTATTTTCTTAATGTTTTTGTTGTTTGCTTCGATCACCCCATTTAGTTTTGGATGGTATGGCACTAAATTATGGTGCTTGATCATAAACTGAGAGCAAATTGCTTCCATCATTTTTGTTATTCAAATTATGTGCATTATTTGTGATGATTTATTCTGGCAATCTATATTGGTAGATGATGTCTCATGTCATAAACTTGCAAACAACAGATCTAGTGACATTGGAATATGAAACCACTTTTACCCAATTAGTGAAATAATCAATGGCAACCAAAATGAAGTGATGCTTATTTGAAGCTTTGGGAATGATGGGTCAATCATATTGACATGCAGATGTGAAGGTGGGATGTAGATTTTGTCCGCATAGATTTGGCACTTGTGGCAGCTCCAAACATAGTTAATGTAGTGTTTTTCAAGTGTTAACCTATAATATCTAGACCTCATAGCTTGCTTTATCATTCTGTGTCCATTAGCATGAGTACCACAAATTCCTTCATGGACCTCTTCTAGAATTCTCCTAGCTTTAGGAGCGTTGACACATTGGAGTAATGTTTAATCCCAGTTTTCCATGTACAGGACATTACCATCTAAATGAAACTTGTAAACATTCTTTAGATAGTTCACTTACCAGTTTTGCGGCAAGCTCTAGGTATTCTTGTTCTTGAATATAATGAAGAATGTCATGGTACCATGGTAGCCTATCCTTTTCTTCTTTTACACTATAGCAGTAGGCAGGAACTTCCTAAATACTTATTTGGATAGGTGTGACTTCTAACTCTAGGGTTTCTTCAAACATCGAAGCTAGGTCATTAAAGTGTCTGCCACATGGTTATATTTTTAAGGTAAATGCTAGAAGCTAATTTCATCAAATTATTGTTTTAGTTCATCAATTAGCCTTTCGTACTAGCATAACTTAGAATCCTGTGTTTCCCATTCATTTTAAGGTTGATAAATTACCAAGGTGGAGTCTCCATACACTTGTAAAGTCCTGATGTCCCTCTCAATGGCTGCATAGAGCCCCAATACACGTCTCATATTTGGCTATGTTATTAGTGTAATCAAAGTTTAGTCCGATGATAAAGGGATAATATTCTTCGTGACCCAATGCATTTGAGGCTCTATCAAAAGACATTTTTCAAGTTTGGCTGCAATTAATACAATTTTCTACTTTAGATAAGGATATTAGGTTTTCATCTAGGAATTTAAAATCTAATGGTTCATTATCTTCTTTAGCTTGGCTTTCTAAGAACTCAGCTATCGCGTTACCTCTAATGGCTTTCGCTTTCGGACTCATATAAATGATGTCATATCCGAAGAGCAAGACTTGTCACAAGAGCCTCGCATAAGTACTTAAAGAGTCCAGTTTGGTAATCAGCCATGTAGTGTGATATAACATGTATTACCTTAACCTCTGAGCCATCTAAATTTAAATTACAACATTACTTCTTGATTACAGAGTAACTATTTTTATACTCTATGAATTTTTTGCTTAGATAGTAGATAGCTTATTCTTTCTTTCCTAACTCATCATGTTGACCCAGTACACAACCTATGGACATTGTAAAAAACTGACAGATATAAGATCGATCAAGCACCAGTGATACAAGTACTTACAGGTTTGACAAGTAACACTTAACCTTGTTAAAAGTTTGTTAGAACTCATTATTCCATTCACCAGGGTTTCTTTCAAAGTAGGTGAAAGATCGGATCACATTTATCGATTAATTAGGATATGAACTTGGCTATATAGTTGAGTCTCCTAAGGAAACTCCTCACTTTCTTTTGGGTATGTAGCAGTGGAAGGTTTTGAATAGCCTTTACCTTGTCAAGATCGCCTCCATTTCTCGTTTACTTATAATGAAGCCTAATAGTTTGCCAGAGATAACACCAAAGGTGCACTTAATTGGGTTTAGTTTGAGTTGGTATTTATGCAACTGTTTAAAGAGTTTGTAAAGGTTGGTGACGTGCTTAATTTCATTTAAGGACTTTGCAGTATATCATCCATATAGACCTCTATTTCTTGATGCATAAGGTCATGGAATAGTGTCACCATTGCCTTTTGGTAAGTTGCCCTAGCGTTCTTAAGTCCAAAAGGCATAACCTTTCAATAGAATGTAACCCGCATGATTATAAAGGTTGTTTTCTCTATGTTGTTGAGAGCCCTTCTAATCTTTATAGCTCGAAAATCCATCCATTGAAGAAAATAGGGAATTTTTGGCAGTGTTATCTATTAAAATATCGATGTGAGGCAAAGAAAAATTGTCTTTAGGTCTAGTTTGGTTTAAGTCATTATAGTCTACACACATTTGAACCTTACCATCCTTTTTAGGAACCGGGACAATGTTGGCTACGCATTCAAGATTCTTGGCCACCTCGAGAAATCCTATGTCAAATTATTTTTTTACTTTTTTTTAATCTTCAGAAGCATCTTTAATTTCATTCTCCTAAGTTTTTGTTGCATGTGTTTATGCCCAAGTTTTAAGGGAAGTCTATGAACCACTATGTTGGTAATTAGCCCATGCATGTCTTAATAGGACCAGGTGAACATATCCCAATATTCTTAGAGAAGGTTGATCAATTTGGTCAGAGTTGATGGATTTATAAAGGTTCCTATCTTGCTTTCTTTCAAATTTTCCTCTGTCTTAAGTTCATAGTTTTGATAAGCTTTTCATAGGGCAAGATCCGTTCACTTCTTGTCTAATTAATCTTAACAAATTAGGTAGCATGGTGCTTTCCTCAAAATCCCTCTTAGATTTGACCTCACTGATGTAGATTAATTGCTTAAAATCGATTTTTGGAGTCTCAGTATGGACATTCATGTCATTTTCATTAGGGTGCTTGAAAATATAAAGAAGACCAATATAGGCAAAAAAATAAAAAGAAGAAAAAAGTCTAAGGATTTGATAAAAAATAAAGATGGATATAAAAGATGGAATGCAAAATGCTTAGTCATTTTTATTAATAATGTTTTATAAAAGCATGCCTATAAAAAGGATCTTATGATGCTCTTAATCAGAAGCATGTAGGTTTAGTTTATAGCATTACTTCAAATTAAATCTAAATAGTGTAGGATCTCTGTTTTAGTTTAAATGCTTGGAACAAACCTATAATGCATAGACTAGTTCTAAGCCTCATTATTAAAGTTCTTAGCTCATCAATTATGTTAATAAAGAAGTCTCTGAAGCTTTGCTCAAAATAACCATTATGTTGCTGGAGCTAGTAGTTCTTCTTGATTTAGATTGATATGTCCACTTGAATGAAAGCTTTCTCATAGTAGTAGCAACATTATTGGTTTGTGTTCTATATCTTAACCCTTTAAACAAGCCATTCTTTTTTCCCATGCTTTCTGAGCTTGTACCTTCTGTTGGTGCATATTAGGCCAAAATCCTAAGCCTCTATTATCAATTTGATAGGTGACATTCAAAGCTTTAGGGATCCCTTATTGATGTTTTCCTAGTCCCTTTCCAGCTCGAGCACCTTTATTGATGATCAACTGAAGACTCATGTGGGTGTTTTTTGATAGATGAAACTCAGCCATGGCCAAAACTTCTTTGACCATGTTTGCTGATTGAGCAAAGGATATTCATTTATCATAGAACTCAATGCTTCTTTTATTCATCAATGTTTGGACCATTGTATGAAACTTCTTGCATCTTTAGAGAGCATGACTGTGGATTGTGTGGAAGTTACAGAAGTTGATAGGTCTTCTTTCATTTTTTTCAACCCTATTGATCAATTTTGCTTGTATTAGAATTTGCCAGATATCCCTGATCAAAAGTTATGTTATTGTAAGGTTTATATAGATAAATGGTTGAGCAGGTGGGATCGATGCTATTGAGGGTGACTGCTCTTGGGATGCTTCTTCAGGAGTGTTGGTGACTTCAACTCCCCCATTTAGATTAACCTTAAGATTGGCTAGCTCTTTACCTTATCAGTGGTATTTGTTTACCTTTTATTCTTTGGGGTAGCAGTTAGCAGTTTTTTCAATTTAGCAACTTTACTTTGTAGTTCATTATCTTACGAAGCATTTACTCTTGAGCTTCTTCATGCATAAATTCAAGCCTCTCAATACTAGCCTGGTTATCATTCTTTACTACCTTTCAATGAAAATAGGTATTGTACCAATGTTGGGTGTTCAATTTTGTGTTTTGAAGACCCTTGCACTTTAAAGTGATGCCGAATTAAACTTATTAATATGATACAACAATGAAGATGAAATCATATGCACATGATAGTATGATCGAAAAAAAACATAATTAAACAAATTAAACCATGTACGCAACTATAAGAGACAATTCAATTTTGGTAACAACTTCAGAATAAGTATCTTTCATTTGATGAAAACATTAATTACAGCCCATCAAGATTAAAAGTAATCAGACCTAAAAATATCACACCATATTACATTATTTGATTACAAATTCTAGAAAGTTTAATAGTTCTTATCCACTATCACTAATAGGTATAAAATCTTGCCTCACAAATCTGGCTAATTCAACCATGTCTACTATGTTGGTTTGAACCATGTGGATTTCTCAATAATTTAGAGACATTCCCTATATTCCGATCGAGATTGGTTAGCCAAGATCAATTATGGTGTAATTCTTTAGAAGTCCTTGACAGTTTCTCAACCTGATCTTGCTAGACCTTAAGGGCATGCTCTAATTCCTAAACCTTTACACCTAAAGCTTTATTCTTAACCTTTCCCTCTTAAAGAACTTGCACTCGAGCTGCCAAGTTTTTACCTTTTTTTTTATAAATTAATTCAATCGCATGGGTCTTAGTGAGTTCTTCAATAGTAGTTTCTACTGAGTCTTCTAAGCCTCTAAGTCATTGGCAAGAGAGACCAGCTTAGCTTTCTATTCGGTTGAGGATTTGCTAATTCTTTAGTATTTCTTTGTTTTCTAAATTGCCATGTAGTCTTTCTTCAAGTCTTAAAGATCTTCGTTATTGGCATCTTTTTTCTTAACAAGGTCGTGTATCTACCCCTTTCAGAATTGACACTTATTCTTTGACTAGCTTTTCTCTTCTTGAAATTGATGAATTTCCTTAGTGAAAGCAGCTCTTTCTTATGCAAACTTATGCTTCAAGATCTCAATATCATATAGAGGATTATCTGTCAAAACATAAAGGATTCCTTTAGTAGGCAATGGTATGGTGTTGTTAACTCGCCTTGCTATCCAATCTTTATAAGCCGAAGTCATTGTTTTTTCTCTTTTCAATATAACCCAATAGGCTTTTCACCATGCTTTAAAGATATATTGCACCTAGCTTGTGTAATTATCCCCTTCATATTCAAAATCTAGCATACATAGCTCACAAGTAATAGGGATAAACTATTGACAATCAAGCTACCAAAAAGCTAGAAGCAAAGTGTAAGTGATGCTTCCCCATAATCCATTAAGAGGCACCTAATGAAATTGCTTGCATTTGTACAAAATTAGGCTAGGAATGATACATGGAGCTGTCTAAGTTACTTCATTGGCATTTAGATCTCAGAACTTTGCAATTCATTGTTCTTTAGTGGTATCTTGCATCCACTTTTTTTTCAAAAACTTGGTGAGAGGATTGAAATTCAACACATACAACTATAATGGTCTTTTACCCCAAAAATGAATAAAGAGCCATACATATAACATTTTTAGCATTTGATAAAGTGTGCCTTGCCTCCTTTTCTCCCAAAATTTAAGGACATTATAATCTTCACTAAGATGGTAAGAGTAGGATTGATATCATAACTTAGTTTTAAGCAAATATCTATCATGACAACCTCTATGTATCCTAAAGCTCATGGAAAAATGACTAGACCATAGATTACTAATGCAAAAGCATCCCAAATCTTTTTCTTGTCTGACTAGGTATTCATGATAGACTTTAAACTATCCCATGTGATACTTGCATTAGTTTTCAGTTTGATTAGCAGCCAGCTTCTTCTTCAAGGGTGTAGGTTTTGCCAACTTAAAGTAAATATTGTCAAATTAGGCCCTTTTGATAATAAGCATGGCTGCATATTCTTCTATAATAGGGGCTAAATCATGCCTATTGAAAGTGAAACACCTATATGCAGGATTTCAAAATTGTATCATAGCGTATAGTAATCTAAAATTGACTTTGACATAATAATACTAGCCTTGAAAGGTGTGCCAAGTGACAATATTTGAATATTGTCTCTTGTAAAAGGGAAAAGGCATTAGTCATCGATCAGACAGCATAACGACATGACTCGATAGCATTATTACAATGGATGACATAATTTAAGGTGGAAGAGAAGGCATTAGTGACGATGTTTGTTCATCATCATTTATGTAACAAAGAAATTTTAAGGAGGAGTAATAGGTAAGAAGTGTATTCCTATGCATTTTATTCTTAAGGTTGATTTAGCAGCACTTTGGTATGCCTTGACATTATTCGACTCTCATGGCTGACTATATAGTGTTGACTCCATAAGGAAACTACTCTTTCATTTGATAGGGATAGTTTAGGCACCTTTATCCTAGGCCCATTCAAACTTGGTGGAATGGGACCGATTTGGGTAGATGTATTTTACTATACCTATACGGAAAAAAATAACCATAAGAGCATAGGTACTTTACACCCCAGAAGATATTGCTAGCCCATGGGCAAAAAAGGATACCACAGAGGATAATTAGCTCACTTTCACCTAATAAAGGAGTTATTCTCTTTCCAAGAAAAGAATGGCTGAGAGTCTAATGAGATGTAAGTGCACAGTGTGATGGGGAAATAATCAAACTATTTTATTTACTCCTTACTACCATTTTAAAGGAACTGTCATATCCTTACTCTCTCTTTTCTTTTGAGGGGCAAAAGAAAACACTAGCAATCATAAGAAACATGAAAACATAAAAAGTAATGGCAAATAAATATCATGTACAAAGCAAATAAAGTAAGGGGATTATAAATAAATAATGATTAAAATTGAGGGAACCAAGAATCATGATAAAATTTGGCTAGTTGTAGGCTTAACTCTATAAAAAAAATCTCTAGTGGAGTCACTAAGCTGCTATATGTGCCAAACTTTCTCACACATGGCATGCTACAACTTAAAAATGAAAGGAAGATGGGGCTCGCCTTTGGATCATCCCTTGATCAAGATTTAATTAGGCATGATAAAATGAAAGTTAAAGGGAGAACAGTCAGATGAATCACTCGTCTACTAGGTCTAGGATGGCTATTACGAAATAGCCATGACTTGGAGTCACCACTAACGATTTTAGGTTACGTATGATTGGATACCTATTAATATTGGCGATTTTGAGTTACGAAACTCACAACACTAATTTTATAGACTCCTATACCAGATTTTGTCTTTAAGGGTCCGAAGTTGATTACGCACGGGGAATGATTAGCACCTCTATGATGCCCAAAATTGGTACCATCTAGCCATAAATTATCGAAGTCTTAATTTTCCTTGGTTTTTCATGCTATCATTATTTATGCGTAATCCCCTTATTTTGACTACAAATTTTAAATATTAGGTTCAGGTTTTTTGATAAAAGGTTAATTAATATCTCTCTATGCAACCGAAGTTAGAGGATAAACATAAAAGATTTGGTAAAATAAGGTCTGAATAGATTTAGAAGAGGATACTCTACGTTAAGCACTAGAGGGATACTGACATAGAACATTGCTTCGGGTTTAATAAAATTCAATTTTTTGAACACATAATGTAAATCATCATCAAAAAGAGAAATAGGTTAGTAAGCCATAAAGGAATATAATAAAAGTTGCATCAAAGATGAGCATTAAAGATGACCACATGGAAAACAAAAAAGAGGGATGGTCGAGGTGTTTGGACTTCAATTATTGAAGAATAACCAAATTAATAATTTTGATATGTGTTTGGACTCGAAGATCGCCTTAGCCGTAAAAAGGTTGATAAAAGGTTTGGGGATGCTTGAGGAAGAGAAAACTTAGATTTTTGATGTATTTTTGAAAAACGAAGTTAGAGTATCCCCTTGGAGAAAACGGGATTAGAAATCCCCTTGAAAAAGCAAGGCTGGAGTATCCCCTTGAAAAGAAAGAATTTGAGTGATTTTTGAAAATCAAAATTTTTAAGAATTTTTAAGAAAATAAATTTCAAATCAGAAGGCATTTTAAATAGGAAATGGAAATTAATTTTGAAAACAATTTTAAGTTTTGATATGAGCTTAAAGGGACCTATGTCATGAGTCATGAATCCATGGGGAAAACCATTGAATAGATTTCGAGTCATTCGAATGACTAGAAATGTTAGTTCAGGAAAATACAAGTAATTTGTCCAAGTTTAGCAAAAATAGGAGACACATCAAGCTACCCACTTTCCCAAATTCATTTTGATTTTGGTCCAAAGGTTTCTAGTGGCAAATGCGGTGCCATTAAAAAGGTAGCTCGATAAGGATTAATACAAAGATATTCTAAAAATCCTAAAAAAATTCTTTCTAGGTAGAATTAATTTTTGAAACCGAGTCTTAACAGCAAATGCAAGGAAAAAAGGATTGTGAGCTTTGAAAAATCATCCTAGACTCGTTTAGAATCATTGAATCACAAATGATACCTTTCCAGAAAGGGAATTTGCAACCTTTTTGGGAAAAATATTTAAAAAATCCAAAAAAATCATCTTAGTAGGTTAGAATTGCCTGAATAGATTATGAATTGCTAATTCTAGGGGTTTTGAACAGCAAGGGTTTGAAAAGTCATAACTTTTTTATCTAAATTGATCTAGGGGTAAACAAGGTATCATTAGGATGCATGATATTAATTCTTTGGTTCCCCAAGAAAAACTTTTCCTTCCATCATTTCCTTAGAATCAAAATTCGTCTCTCATATGAGACGAATAAGGATTCTCATAATAATCTCCATTCTTTTAGTGATTAAGCTATAAAAGCAATTCTTCTCATTATGATGCATGATATTGATGCGTTAGTTTCATAAGAAAAGCTTTTTGTTTTATCATTTACCTTGGAATCAAAGTTCATCCCTTAATAAGAAGAACATGGATTCTCGCTAATATCTTTACTCTTTTTGTGATTAGACCAGATATTGATGCTTTGGACTTGCAAGAAAAGCTTTTCTTTCCATCATTTTCCTTAGAATCAAAATTCATCCCTCAGATGATATGAACATGGATTCTCATAATATTTTCTATTCTTTTCATGATTGGGCTATAAAAACACATTCTCTTTTGTATGATGCATGATATTAATGCTTCGGTTTATGAAGAAAAGCTTTTTTTTTCATCATTTCCTTAGAATCAAAGTTCGTCCCTTGATGAGACGATCATGGATTCTCGTAATGATCTCTATTTTTTGTGATTAGGCTATAAAAACACATTCTCCTCTTTAGGATGTAAGATATTGATGCTTTGGTTTCATAACAAAAGCTTTTCTTTCCATTATTTTCTTTAGTATCAAAGTTCATCCCTCAGATGAGACTAAGATGGGTTCTTGTAATAATCTCTATTTTTTTTTATTGGCCTATAAAAACACATTCTACATTTTAAGATGCAAGATATAAGTGCTTTGGATTCGCAAGAAAAGCTTTTTTTTGTCACTTTCCTTAGAATCAAAATTCATCACTAAGATGAGATGAACATAGGTTCTCATAATAAACTCTATTCCTTTTACGACTAGGCTATGGAAACACATTCTCCTCATTACAATGCATGATATTGATGCTTTGGTTTACTAGGAAAAGCTTTTCTTTCCACAATTTTCCTTAGAATCAAAATTTATCCCTCAGATCAAAATTCCTTAGAATAAAAAAATCCTAGAAAATTCCAGAAAAATCGTTTGGAGTCCAAAAAAATTTTTTTAATAGGGGCCACTATGTTGCCGTACCAAAGCGAAGGTTTCTTTTGCTTAAAGTTTTTATGGTCACAAAAGCATCAGACATGTGAATGTCCAATCACTAAGGTCCATGGCAATAAAGTAATAGACCAATCCAACTCCCATAGAATAGGCTGCCAAACCATCTGCTATCCATACCAATGGCGATGATAGGGCTTAAAACAAATCTCAAATTAAGCACATGAAAACATTTTTTATTTTGATTAAAAAAAGAATTTATTTGACCAAATGAGACCATGATCCCAAATATTTAAACTTGATATATCTTTAAAAATAGAGAACCAATATATTAAAAAAATTAAATTCATTCTAATCCTCATTAATTAAGGTTAGTATAGATTTAACTTAGGGTTATTTTACAAAACCAGATTTCAGCCCACTTCCAACAAACATTATAACTAACTTGTTCAAACACTTATGGCATAGTTAGGTGCATACAATATGGCATTTTAACAAGCATTACGTGACCAATACACAAGTAATGATATAAACAGCATTTGGTCATGTAACAATAGATATCTAGCATCACAAATCAAATTATAAAGATGAAGCCAAAATAATAAGACTAAAATACAAGCTGGCCGAATGGAAATTGAGAAATAAACATGGTTTTTAGCCACCAAAATATCATAATAACTTATTAAACACACAACCACATCAAGCAAGCTTAAAGATATGCATGAATCCTAAAGGTCCATGGTTATCATTCAAAAGGTTTGCTGAAAAGGCAATGACAAATAAAATGGCAAAGCAAAAGATGTGAAAAAAGGTGAAGGGAATATACCACAAAATAAATCGTAAAGCTTGTTTAATCTCCTTGTCAATGTCATACCTCCATGATTGCATTTGCTTGCTCTTTATTTTTTTCTTTTTTTTAGTTGCTATGAAGTTTTTTTTGCCAAAAATTTTCTTTAGGGTTGGTGCTTGATGAGTAAAATTGGAGAATTCTTTATTTTTTTAATGAAAGCCTACCTTTTGGCTTTATAAGAGGCCATTTGGCCAACACTATTCTAGGGCAAAATGGTGCGTTTTTGTCTTTTGCTTATTAAAAATGATGAGTCATGGTGTACTAGAATGTGCTTTCAATTTTTAATTGGTCAAAGTACTAATATTTGAGTACCAAGTAACCACCAAAGTTCCAAAACATCCCCTGAATATCAATTTTTGCCATGAAATACACCATCATCTAGCTATTTGGGTCCCTAAAAAAATCATTAACCTAACCCAATAGCCTAAGAATTTTAAATATTTTAAAAGATGATCTAATACAATTAAATAAAATAGGCTCAACTAAAATAATTAAATATGCACATAGGCTTTATTTTACTTAATGTATATATTTTATAAGACTTGGTCTTAAATTGAATAATTTATGACCCAATATAATTAAATAAAATAGGCCCAAATAAACTAATTAAATATGCACATGGCTCTATTTCATCTAATATATATTTTTTTATAAGGCTTGGTCTTAAATTAAATAATTTACGAAATAAAATAGGCCCAAATAAAGTAATTAAATATGCACACAGTCTTTATTTTATCTGATGTATATTTTTATAAGGCTTGGTCTTAAATTATATAATTTATGACCTTACCTTTGCTAGTAATGATGGGTATTGGACACGAGCTTGTACAAACGACCACAATGGTACCTCGGATGATGACTTCTTATACTCTGAATGTTGGCCTAGGTAAAATAGGTTGTCTATAGATCATAATGTATCGATACATCTAGGCAAAAAAGCCAGAATGCATTGATACAATGAAAGATTTATCGATACATTCCCAAGATGTATTGATACAATCATTTATGCATCGATACATTTTATCCAAAATTCAAATTTTAGCTACTACCAAGCCTTGTATCGATACATTGGTTATCAATACATCAAGCACATGTATCAATATAAGCCTCATTTGTATTGATAGAACCAGTGAAATTTTGAATTCTGATGATGCAAGGATCCTGCATCGATACACAAAGGCTATGTATTGATACATTCATGCAAAATTGTGAAATTTATGTAGCTTAGACTTTCTTAACCTTTTACCTAAGCCAAGAATTATAAGGAACAAACCCATGCTCATCTAAATGATTTTGATGATGCGTTGAATGATTACCTCTGATACCTTGGATATTGGCTTGGACAAAATGGGGTGTCTACATAGATCATTAGAGCTACCGAAGCATGGTTTACCAATAAGTTTGATATGAAAGATATGGGTGTATGGGGTGTGATTTTAAGAATTAAATTTCTAAATCACAAGATGGCTTGGTATTGTCTTAGGATCATTATGTGAATGGCTATATTATCTCAGGATCATTATATGAATAAAATTCTTAAAAAGTTTAATAAGAATAATACTAATATAGCCAAAACACTAGTAGCTGTAAATTTACATCTAAGGAAGAATAATTGCTGATGCAATATCCCAAGTAGAATATTCATTTATAATTGATAGCTTAAAGTATCTTATAAACTGTAAAAGACCTTACATAGGTTACTCAGTAACCAAATTCAGTAGATTTACAAATAATCCCGAAGAGGATTATGGAAGTGAAGGGAATCCGTATTCCCAGTAAAGTCCAGCCTATGTAATAATAATATTTAAAAATTTACAAAATAACATAAATACACAGTAGGAACAATAAACATGAAAAATAGCCTAACTTCCCTACTGATCTTTAAGAGGGATGTAAACATCTAGCAAACAAAAAATCAAATTTAATAAAATTAATCGCACATCTATAAAGAGATTACCTACTTTCAGATATCATAATCTAGAGTTAAATCCAACATGAATAAAAACCTGAAGGTGGGTGGCTTGGTGTTTGATTGGATCTACAAGGTCATGAGCAACACATTTGTCTTACCTCCAATGGTAATCCACAAATAATAATGGGAGCTTTTTCAAGAATCAATGGTTTTTCAGCGCTAGCTAGAAGTCTTAACGAGTCTTAACCAAAGATGATTATAGCTTGTTTCTTCCTTGACCTGATCCAAGAACACTTCTAAGATAGTGATAACACTAAAGAGGAGAGAATAATAGTATCATCAGGAGGTTAGAAGATGGCGATAAGGTGGGTTTTTCCTTGCTTGGGTAGTGGCACTACATAAAATGTTAAGAGAATTTTTCCTTAACTTTTCTAATCACTTCAAAAGTGTTTTTCTCTAGTAATCAGGTTAATTCCCTTCTATTTTCTTATGCTTGGTTGAACCTAATCTTTCTTAAAGGGAAGGATTTGATCATGATCAAATTCCTATCTTTGTTGAAACTCTTTGACCCTAAGTAAATGGAATTCAATCATCTTTCCCTTTACAAATTACTTTAGCCAAACCTAGCACATTTCATGGGCAAAGGGATTTTAACCTCTGCACAAATCCATCTAGGTGCAACATAGGTAGTTTGTAAATATAAGTTTCCTTTTAAAGTTTTAATTCACCAATTAAACTCTAAATTTATCTAAATAAATTCCTTTAATTTATCTAAATAAATTAATTTAATTTATCGTACATAATTATCAAATAATTAAATATAAGATAAATAGATAAAAACCTACTTAGCTAGATAAATTATCTTCTTTATGAATTTTATCCAAATAAAATTCATAAATTAAATTAAAACAATTTTAAGTTAATAATAATAATCTTACTACTATTAATTATCTAAATAATTAATATTTTGATAAAATTAATCTCAATAATTTTGGCTAGGACATAACCACCTTGTAATGTCATAATTCAAATATTATCCATTTAGAAATAGTATGTCTAAAATTAAACATCATCTATCTAGACATAAAATTAATTTAGGCATTATCCAAATGAGACAATCTTATCTACTATGTCTTAAAAGGACAACAATTTTTTTTTAGATTTCACAAAATCTAAATTTTTCATCCTAGATTAATTGTTAATTGAACTTTTCAAATAAGTCCTCCATTTAATTATCTTTTATATAGTTAAGTTTAACTTAATTAAATCATATTTTAATCGACAATATCATCCTACTATGTGAGACCCATTAGATTCCCAACATGTTGGCAATGAACATAATTAATCTTATTAATCACGTTTATAGATCAAGAATGAGATCTAGAAACCCATCGTGACCACCCAAATGTTGAAGAGTCATTGTGACCTCATTAAAACCTTTTAGTAACTAGCCTATCAATGTAATATAGTCATTTCACCATTTACCCTGGAATAAACATGATCATGGTATAGTGTCTACTCAAGCTTCAATCCATGTTTGATCTTGCAACTTAAGGTTAATGATCATGAATCTATGAGGAATGATTCCTCATAATTCACTTTGCTTTTGCTAGAGACTTTAATCTAATAACCATAGTCAAGATCATTCGAGATATTTCTCTAATGTCTCACTTGACTGGTGAATCCTCTTTGGATTGCTTATTCATCTTTAGTATGTTTTATATCATACCCAAAACCAACTTTATTTGGTATCATCTAGTGTAGACCCATTTGCAATGATCTCTAAGTATGATATTTCACATTCAAGATGACCTTGTATTAAAGTTTGATGACTAGTTACATGACTAGCACAAGAACATTTTCCATAAACATTTGAGTGACAAACACAAAATGAAGTTCTTATACAGGCCATGTTTAATTAACATGTTCCCACAAAACAAGTAGCCATATGCTACCCCCAAGTCCCATATACTTCAACTCATAAGACCAGTTGCAAGCATCATATGCATGAAGGCTTAACACATGCTAGTCTTTGTGCATTGTCAATGCCCTATCATAACAATAGCATGACTAGAAACAGTTTTAGAAACAAAACTTTGATACTTAAGGATCTCACAATTGTAACTCTTTACAAATCCTTTACAAAGCCATTGTGTTTTAAGGGCTTCATCTAATTAGTGTTTGCATGATAATGAATCATGCCATTAACATGAAGGAAAGCCTTTGTCACTATAGTATAGTAACATGTATATAGTTAATTGACTCTGTAAACCATGTCCCAATTCGATTAATTCAAAGGCATACACACATCTCCCACTTGTAGTTGAAACAATCGTATTGTTCATAGTGTCTACTTCTTGGAAAATATGTTAATTTATAGTTAATAATCTCTATTATCGAGTCATGAAACTATTCAGATTACAATGAGACCTTGATTCCAATCGTATGGCTTAGTTCCCTTACAACTAATGGAATCAACTTAATTAGCCAAGTAGTTAAAGATCCAAAACTAATCACTTTTACAAGCCTTAACAAAATGATTTGTTTGATGGCTTTCGGATTTAAATATGTAATCCGTCTAGCTAGAACTCTTTCCAATATTACATCCAAATATTTATAACTTTATCTTGTCACTTTTCATTAATATTAACTATTAATTGTTCATGAACACTCCCAATAAATCTCACATGTTTGAGACTTCTTGCAAGAAATTCACTCCTAAAACTCTTTTGAATTCTAATTAATTTGGGCCTTAATAAATTTTATATATGTTTATTTGATGTAAACGATGGGCAAAGTTTGTAGAATAAATTTACTATGATTTATTAAATGAGGATAAAAAAGTATGGCATCCTTATGCCATTAAAAATAGATATATGTTCATAACATACTCCCTAATAATATCCTCTTAACTCAACCCAAAATTGTTGATAGTAGAACATCTAGATGTTCATAAATCATAAAAGGTTCCTAAACTTTCTTTAATGGATTGGCAAGCCTACTCTGCATCAGTTGGATTGCCTCTTCCATGTTGGACTATCATTATTTCTTTGTGTTATTGTAAGTTTATGCTTAATAATGACATAGAACAATTTCTATGTTTTGCTAAAATAAATCATTATAATGTTTCACAAAGATTAAGAATGCAAGCTTTGATCAATATCTTTAAGATTGCCATTCTCACGGTCTTTCTTCAGTACTCCTTTCATTTGGTACTTACAATACGTCACATATATTTAAATGCCAACCTTTAGGTATCTTACACCAGGATATGTGAATAAATCTCATAACGTGTCTATCTATGAAACTTCTATAAGCTTCATATTTTGATAATATCAAAATATTCCTTGCAATGTGCACTTTATTAATCTAGCTTTCCATAAGTATAAAATGTTTGTTTGTTATATCATTTGTCTTTCTTCATAAGAATAATGATAATACATGGATCGTACTCCATGAAACATCAATGTTCTCACATCTTGAAATACATCCTATCATATGAGGCTTGACTAGGATACCTTCTAACATCTTGCTTAGGAACAATTCCATGGGGATGTTAAACCTCTCATCATGATTGTCTTTATTGAACTATTCAGTAGAGCTTCCAATGATTTCAAAAGCATTGATGACCACTTGCTCTTTTAAGATTTTTAGGCTTTTCTTGGATATGCTATTTGATTCTTGTATTAAGACAATCTTAATACTGTGGGACTGGATAATGGAGTTTGGCCTAGTTAGTTTGTTGGCATCAAGAATGCTACATTGTGACAAGTTTGTTGTCATTTTACTTGTTTATATCCTTTATGAATTCAAAATATGTTTAATGTCAATTATATATACAAAGTTATCATTCAGTCAAGCTTTAATACATGAATGATTATTCTCATTATTCTTACAAAATTATAACCTTCAACTATAATATGAGAAGTTTAACATTTTGAATCTTCTTAATGAGCTGGGCACCTCTTTCATTCTTACATAACCTTGGGTTTACCTAACAAGCCATGTAAGAACTAGTTGAGTAGGTAACTTAGTTTACCAATTGCATCTCTATGCAACTCCTAGATAGTTAGGTGGTAACTCTTTACCTAAATGCACTATATGCACTTCTCCTAACCATCACCTCTAAAGTCATGCAGTCAAGTTGTACGCATCTGGACAACATAGCTTTAGTTTAGTAAGACTCATTAATTATAAATTAAGTAGCTCGAGCGAAAGAAACCTTGCATTTGCCCCATAAATCCCCATGACTGAAACTTGGTTATCTTGTTATAATTAATGGGAGGCATCTAATCATGCTTAAGCATGGCCTCAATATTTTACGAAGGATTTCTTAATTAATATAATTAATTAGGTATCATTGATTTGATTTGGATTGCATTGCATTTGCATTTATTTTAGGCATATACATATCATTTATATATATCAGTGTAAAATAAATCTAATTATGCAATCTTACATGGATGATTATGGATTTTCATTTAAGTTTAGTTTCCATAAGCCATTTGGAAACTAGTTGGTCAAAACCCTAGGATACTTTGCCAAGTCTTCACAAGCCTTGATAGTGTTCTCCTTAGATAATTCTTCATGGTGCCATCTTCTATTTACATTTTGGAAAAAAATAAAATTCCCTAAACTAACCTAATCCTGCATCTTACAACTGTCACTTTTACATATGTTTAGAAAAAACTTTGAGTTACATTTGAGGGGAGTTAGGCGAGAAGACAATTTTACAACTCTAAAATGAAATAGAGATAAGGTAGTGTCATAATATATTGAGATAAAACCTTAATATTTCAAAGCAGACAACACATAGAATCATCATAAGGCCCTAATTGGTCAGATAGGTCGCTTATCTGAAACTTTTGTACCAAAATATGAGAGTGACTGGGTTAAAGAGTCACAACTGACTATTTTGGCTATAAGTGTGATCAGTCACCTATTAAAACCATTTACAAAAGAGTTACAAAACTCTAAAGGAACAATTTTATGATTTGCGTATATTAAAGATCTATAAAGTTGGGCTCAAAATTTAGTTACACCACAAATAAGAACTCAATCCCTCTTATGATGCCTAATACTTGGTGTCGTACCATGGCTCAGATACGAATCCTGACTAGCCTGACTTAAAATGGTGAATGTATCCATTGTTTGTATATAAATATCTAGATATAATTATTTCCTTTTATTTCTAGGGGCCTACATCAACACTATTACTCTTTCTTTTCTGTACCTAGGGGCTAAGTTGTCAAGATGAATCGTTCACCCGACTTCTCTTAATAGTCATTATTAAATGACCATTTTTTTGGAGTCGCCACCAAACTGTTTTGGCCAAGTGAGATTGGACACCTACTGGAGTTTATATTTTTAAGGATTAAGAAACCCATAAAAATAAACTCCGAGGTCTGCGCTTATACCAGAGATTGCTTGAAAGGGTATGGGAGTTAGTTACAATCACAAGGATCGACCTTCTAATGATGCTCAGCAATCGGTACCTTATTAATCATTTGTTAAAATAAATTTGATTTTTATTCAATTTCAATATTCGATATTTAATTATAATTCTCGTAATATTTTATTAAAAAAATTTATTATTCTGATAAAGTCGAGTTTTATTGCTTTTGAAAATCATAAATTCGTACCTTCTTGGGAACCAAGTAGACACGAATTCTCCATCGTATCTCGCTAGAGAAGCATGCAGAATACGAAAGGTTTTATTTTCTCGAAATTGAAAAATCTCGACTTCCTATTTGGAAAGGATATCTTGCTATTAAAATATCCATAAAATTCTTCACATATTCTGGTAGGAATCCTACGTATTAATTTAATTAGGAGACATTACCTTATTTATAAAAATAATTATTATTATTAAAAAAATACGAACTATATGACCTAAAAATGATTTAATATGATGAACCTATTATTAATGAGTATTTTCGACATGAAAGTATCCTAGTACTCATATAGGATATGGTTCTAATGCAAAATTACGAAAATAAATTTGGGGTATACCTTCTACATGAAAGTATCCTGGTAACCCTTAAAGGACTCGAAAATGAATGCAAAAGGGTGAACCTATCTTAAATATACACTTTCGACCAAAAAGCATCCTAATGCGTACTTAAGACTAGACTCACAGTAAAATTATGAAAATGCCCTTAAGGTATACCTTGACATGAAAATATCCCGTTAAACCTAATGGACCTTAAAATGATCTTAGAAAGCTAAACCAATCCTTAAATATTCACCTTTGGCGTAAAAGTGTCTTGATGAGCAAAAATACCAAAATGCCCCTAAGGTATACTTTTGACATAAAAGTATCTCGATAACCCTAATGAACCTTAAAATGATCTTAGAAAGCTAAACCAATCCTAAAATATTCACCTTTGGCGTAAAAGCATCTCGAAAAGCAAAATTACCAAAACACCTCTAAAGAATACTTTCGACATAAAAGTATCTCGATAACCCTAATGGACCTTAAAATGACCTTGGAAAACTAATCCAATCCCAAAGATTCACTTTTAGCGTAAAAGCATCTCAGTGACTAAAATTATCAAAATGCCTTTCATGTATACCTTCTATGTGAAAGTATCGCGATAACCCTAGTGGTCCTTAAAATGACCTAAAATAATGAAAAGTAGATGAATTTAGTCTAAATGGAAAGCTAAAAGTTTAAGTTTGACTAAAAACGTAAAAATTTGCAATCAAGCCCTTAAATTTTTTAAAATTACATTTCTTATCCTTCAAAAGACCAAACAAATACGAAAAGTTTTAAAAATTTTTATATCCCTACGGAAGGCCATAGAAATAATAAAAATCTTTAAAAATGGTAAAATATCCTTTTTTCCCCCTAAATATGAAAATTTGCTATTTAGTCCTTAAACTTTTCTAAATTTTCATTTTAGTCTCTACAAAATAAAATAACCTAAAAATCATATGAAATTATGCATGAAAATACAGCCAATATATCAAAAAGATTCGGCCAAATACCTTGCCCTAAAAATTTTTTTCTATAATTTACAAAATAACCTTAAAACTTTATGAAATTACATTTCAACCCCTATATGATAAAATACCACAAACAAATCATTAAAAATCACCAAACCAGCAGAGAATCAACACATAATGAAAAGTAGATGAATTTAGTCTAAATGGAAAGCTAAAAGTTTAAGTTTGACTAAAAACGTAAAAATTTGCAATCAAGCCCTTAAATTTTTTAAAATTACATTTCTTATCCTTCAAAAGACCAAACAAATACGAAAAGTTTTAAAAATTTTTATATCCCTACGGAAGGCCATAGAAATAATAAAAATCTTTAAAAATGGTAAAATATCCTTTTTTCCCCCTAAATATGAAAATTTGCTATTTAGTCCTTAAACTTTTCTAAATTTTCATTTTAGTCTCTACAAAATAAAATAACCTAAAAATCATATGAAATTATGCATGAAAATACAGCCAATATATCAAAAAGATTCGGCCAAATACCTTGCCCTAAAAATTTTTTTCTATAATTTACAAAATAACCTTAAAACTTTATGAAATTACATTTCAACCCCTATATGATAAAATACCACAAACAAATCATTAAAAATCACCAAACCAGCAGAGAATCAACACAAAAATCATGGCAACAATATGCAAGAAGGTTCGACCAAGCATGTTTAGCCATTAAACACAATTTTCATATTTTGTAATTTAATCCCTAAACTTTCTAAATTTGCAAAATGACTCCTTAAGTATTAAAAATACCTAAATCATGTAATAAAATACATAAAATCAGTTTCCAAGTTATCCATGAAGCTTTCGGCCAAACCCAAAAATAGCATAAAAGAGTTTATATGTTTTTCAAATTAGTCCCTATGTTCACTACTGTTATAAAATAACATAAAAACATGAAATTATTACAAAAATATGCACAAAATCATCATCAAAAGAACCTATCAAATTCGATCAAATCAAAAATATCAAACATAAGTGTGCTTTGATATAAAAAATCATGAACATAAATAAGCATTACTAAACCAAAATAAAAATAAAACAAAATAAAGATAAAAATGAATATACAAATATACTTACTCATACATTAACATGAATATAAAAGGAAACTACATATACCTCAACACACATGTACAATAAATTAAGATCTCAACAACAACAACATATTTTACAAGCAAAAATCAAGAAATAACTAAAAAAAAGCACCAAGTATAAAAAATATACAAAATCACCATGTTTAGCCTTTCAACATTGATGAAAATCCATGAGCCTTAACATGGATTTAGATCATAAATAAGAAAAGAAAATGAACGAATGTGAAGAAAAACTAAAGGATTAAACATTATACCTTGAATAAATTGAAAATAAGCTATTTTTTTAGTGATATATATTTTTTTTCACATCCTCCCTCTTTGGCCGACCAAGAGGATCCCCGAATCCTCTTAGCTGAAACTCCAAGGGGAGAAAAGGACAAAAATTTTAATTTATTTATTTTATTATTTTTTGTCACAATTAGCATAAAAATGTGAGATTTGCATTAATTTGACAAACAATCAAAGGTAATTCAAAAAACTTTTGTCATGATTGCCTAGAAAATATCATGTAATTGGTAATTAGATACCAACCAAATTAGTTAGAGGAAAAGTTGGAAATTAACTAGACTAGTTTTCATGAAACTAGTAGAAAATAACTAATAACTAAAATAAAATTAAAGTAATAATAATAAATAGAAAATTAATAATTGATCATTTTAAATAAAGTTTTTTTTACATGAAATAATGAAGAGAAAAAAATTGATTGGAACTCAAAAATTTATAAAATTATACGAGAAAAAATCTTATGGGGAAAAATTATCATATACAAAAAATGCAAAAATCATAAAATAAATTCAATTTTTACAAACTGATTTAATATGGATTAAAAAATAATACTTAAAGAATTTAAAAAATTATGAACTCTAAAAAATCCCACTGAAGAAATTTACGGAGTAGAAACTCCTTATTTTGGCAATAGGAAAAATTCTAAAACTAGTAAAATAAATTGAATTTGTCAAAACTAATTTAATATGAATTAAAAAATAATATTTTAAGAATTTTAGGAATTGTAAACTCAGAAAAAGCTTATTGAAAAAATTTACCAGTAGAAAACTCTATGTCTCGGTAATAGAAAAATTCTAAAACTCATAAAATAAATTAAACTTTTCAAAACTGTTTTAATATGGATTAAATAATAATATTTAAAAAAAATTAAAAATTATAAACTAACAAAAATCCTCTCAAAAAATTACGGAGTAGAAAACCTCGTATTTCAAAATAAAAATACAAAATTGATAAAAATAAAAGGAAATTTCCCAAAATGATTTAATATGAATTAAATAATAATATTTTAAGAATTTTAAAAATTATAAACTAAGAAAAATTTTTTAAAAAAAATTAGGGAATGGAAAACTCCATATTTTAAAAATGGGAAAAAATATAAAACTTATAGTATAAAATGAATTTTGAAAAAAATGATTTAATGGTACTTAAATGAAAATTTTTAAAGAATTTTGAAATTGAAAACTTGAGAAAATTCCACCATAAAATTTTACAGATAAAGAAAAGCTCG
>JBBYHL010062326.1:27615-38579 GCA_038381835.1 Adansonia madagascariensis | reverse complement strand
AATATAATAGCATGGGTCTAAATGGAAACCAGCATTTATGAAGGCTACAACGGCTATCCAACCACCACATTAAATGCCCAATGTCTATAAATCAATTTTATGCTATAAATAGAGGTTCCTAACAGCTGAAGAAGCAAGAGATACAAAGATTAATCAATTATTGAACAACGAAAGCTCAAGTCTTCAAATTCTTCACTTTTCTTGTATCAAATTCATACTCTTTCAAGTCTATTTGTATCTCATTCACCTTGCACTTAAATTCCAGCAAACATCCACCTACTACAGGTTTAGTTTGTTACAAATACTTCATTCATATCACAAAAAAAGGGTTATGTGAAAGTGAAGGAACATTTAAGAATTCGAGGTAGAATTCTCAAAGGGATTAAAAGGTTTTATCTAAGCCTTAAAAGATAGAGGTGTAAGGTTATACCTTATCCTTAAAGGTAAACAATCTTATTATTGAATTGTGGGAATCACCTTGGTAAGTCTAACAAGAGAGGACATTGGCACCGATTTTAAGGACCGCCTTTATATATTGATTGTTTGTTTTTCTTACCCTTAGCTCCTTTTTATTTTCAATTTATTTCAAATTTATCAAGTTATTGTAAAATTAATTCACCCCTTCTTGGTTTAATCTTTTCCTTGAGCTAACAAAATTGATTCATCATTTGGAGCAACAATTGTGTTTTAAAATAGTGTTTTTCCTTTACCATTTAAGTAAACCTAAGTAGTAGTTCCAAGTTTTATGATTTTTAAAAGTTCAGATTATTGATGGTTATGTTCTAGCTATTAGGGGTGTTCAATTGGTTAATTTGATTAATCGACCGATGGAAATACCATTAACCAAATTAACCAATGTTTCATTTGTCTTAATCATTAACTAATTGAATTATAAAAGAACCATATTAACCAAATTGAATTTTAATTGTTTATATTTTAAAATCTTAAAATTTTAATTTTTTATAATTCAAATAGGTATAATCATCTAACAAATATTCAAATATCAAATATAACTAAAAAGGGCATCCATAATAAGTAAAATTTTCAACGATATAATACTTAAAATATTTAATAAAGACTAAAAATATCATATTTTGTGTATATTTCGGGTAATTAAGCTAATTTCACTTAATCAAATTGAATTAACTGATGATCAATTTTTTTCAAATTCTTTAACTGATAACCGAACTAAAATTATTTTGGTTAACAAATTAACCAAATTAATATTTTTATTTGTTGGTTAATTTGCTAAAAGTGAATAATGAGTACCTTACCAGTTATGTCAGCAATTATCACAAGCCTTAAAGAATGTGACTTATTAATATCCTATTTTAACTCAACATTTGTTATTGTATCTTTTAGGATGATTAATTCTTGTGATTATGTAGAAGCCCTATTATAATTCAAATATAAATATTTATATGATTACTTATAAATATCGCTTCTATTCCTTAAAAAGGAATTATATGTAATTTCATTTATTATGAAATTTTAGGCTAAGGATTGATTATTGCATTTCCCTAACGTCATCTTCTCAACCATAAAGACCATTCTCCTAGTTTTGCTTGTTCAAAAACAAGGCTATATTCTCCACCAGGTATAAATATCTACACAAACTGAATTGATCTACCTATTTTCTATCTATGGTATAATTTGATGGTTCAATTTTTAAGATGTTGGAAACATAGATCACTAATTTCTTCAAGATTTGGACCAAAAAAATGCCTATAATGCTATAAGTACTTAAAAAGGACTAAAGGTAATGTTCGTTATGACTAACTACTCTTTGGCTTTATGCTATCCTTGATCTAAAACACATGTTAAGGGTTTATTTGTTTATAACTAAAAAATTCATGGGTCAAAGAATGAATGAAAAAGCAATAATCAAGAATTAATTAATAATAAACAAAGGCTATAACTGTTTATTTTTTTACTTAAAATTTATTTATTAAATAGCATCTTAAGAGGTTAGTGAATTTTATAGGATAAAAGGGCATTTTTCAAACTAAAATAGATTAGGTGTATTTTCCATCAAATCTTAGGGTAAGTGTATTTTACTCATGGTTTTAGTTTTTGACTTTGAACCACTGAATGAAAATTATGAAGGAAACAAAATACCTCTCTCATTCCTTAAATTAAAAGAAAAAAGGTAGCATATTGCTGATGGACAAACAAAACATAAATTTATCAAATATTTGATATAATTTACATCTTAGACAAAAATTGCAACAAGTGTAAAAGAATTATAATAAGGTATAATTGTGAGACCATTGCAACAAAGCATTATTTTGAAGTTGTTTCTAGTTAATGCTTTGTCAAGATAAGGCATTGATAAAGCTATTGAGATTGATACATATATTTTTAAACCAAGTGACTGATCTCAGAGTTTGAAGTTTGGAGAGACATGAACTCACATTTGGGTTTGTTGAATAGATTTGATATGAGAATGACATTTGGTGATTTACTTAATCTATATGGCATTTTTATGTGGTAGTTGTAAAACTGATCCTTTGACTTTAGATTATTGATGTTATAAGAAGAATGTTATACATTAATTTTACCTTATTTATGGTCTTAACCATGGATGCTCCAGTTAAAAGTATAAAATGAGATCTATAAATGGATAAGTAATTAGTAAAGGATTCATCACCTTGGGTGGTTGAGAGAATACCTCATTAATCTTGACAATAACTGAAATTTATTGCCAAACTAGAATGAAGTTTTGAGATAGTGTTGGAATGTATTCTAAGAGTTAATTGCCTAATTGGAGACTTAATTGATCAAACATTTTGAATAGATACTAATCCTTACCAAAATTTAGGATAGTAAGAGATGAAAGGATAATAATTATACAAAGGGGCTAAACATGGATAGGTTGTTCAAACTTCATTGACCTATCTTAACACTTGTGGGTCACACCTCATTGCTAAATAATACCATGATCTATAACTATAAGATTAATTAATTAAAGAATTAAGGATTAAAATACATATATTTCTTACCAATATGTTACAAAATCTAATGGGTCACACATAAATAGAAAATGACTTGGGAAAGAATAAATTGGGTTTAATTAAGCTAAACTTAATTAAAAGTTGGAAATTTCAATAACTAAATTAAATAAATAAAAAGTCCAAGGAAAATAGTTAAAGGTTTTGGAATAGAACTTGACTAAACCATTCTCGTATTTAAGGATGGCTATGCCACCCTTCTCTAGTAGGTAATTCATTTATCTCAATTTTATTATATGCTAAGAACTTTCAAGAGCAAATCACCAACACTACTAACATAGTGTTTCTACAAGCTTCCTCTTACCCTTGAAAATGTTCTTTTTTCTCTTTATTTGTGTGGACCATTATTGGATGGAAGATACTCGAATAGCTAATGATATGCTACAATCTATTTTCATTGTTTTTTATCTATGATTAGGTATGCTCATTTCCTAGCAATTTCTTCTTCATTTACTTGTTCCAACTGGGTCTAATCTCATTGTTTCTACTCTACAAAATTTAAGTTATCCTTTAAGTTCTTCTAGTCTAATATCTCATCCTAACTTGTAGGCATACATTAGGCAATGCAATCGGGAAGTAGAGTGTCTTTCTAATTCGTCAAGTGAGTGTAATCCTCTTTTGACAAATTCCTTGTCCTCAAATCTTAAGAAAAGTGCTATTACTAGTGATTTAGATCTTTTTATTGCTATTCATAAAGATAAACATTCACCACTTATCTTATTTCTAACTTCTAGTGCTATCAAGCATGATCTATTCATTATCCACTATCACTATTCCTAAATCTATTTCTAAAGCCTTGTACAATCTAGATTAGAAAGCTTCCATGGAAGATGAGATAAATGCCTTGTTATATAATGATGTTTGGGAACCTATGAAACCCTCAGCTAGTAAGTCAATTACTGGTTGTAAATGGGTTAATACAATTAAAGTGAGTCGAATGGCTTGGTTGATGGATTAAAAACTCAACTAATTGCTAAAGGATACACTTAGATGTATAAAGTTGATTATTCTAACACATTTTCACCTATTGCCAAACTTACCTCTATTCATTTGTTTATCTCCCTAACTACTTTTAATTGGCCTTTATTTCAATGCAAAAGAAAAAAAAATTATATCAAGTAACCACATCATGGGACTCAAAGCTAGTATGCCATTTGACAATGTTTTTGTATACGTTAAAACAATCTTGTAAGACATGGCTACAAGGCATTGAGTAGGACATTCTGTCTTGTACCAACAAAAAAAATGTAAAGTTTATTGATCATTTATGTAGATGTCATAACATAGCCCGAATATGAATCCTAACCAAGCCAGACTTAAAAGGCCTTTAGTCCTATCTATATATCATTATTTTTATTTATAGGGGCCATATCATTATTATTATTATTATTATTATTATTTATTTTTTATCCAAAGATAAGTCATCGAGATAAATCACTCACTCGACATAATCCTAAATAGTTGTTACGAAATAACCATTTATCTTAGAGTCATTACCAATCTATTTTGGCAAGGTGAGATAGGTCACTTGTCGAAATTAGTATTTCAAAGGTTACGAAACCTAAAAAATAAATTTTGAAATTTGTGATAATACTAGAGATCACATGAAAGGGTCTAAGAGTTAGTTACAGTCATGAATAAGGATTGATCCCTCTCATGATGTCTGAAAATCAAACTTCATTAATTACAAGTTAACTTAAATTTTGATTTCTATTCGGTTTCAATATCCGATATTTAATTATAATTCCCATGTATTAAAATAATATTCTAAATTTATCATTTCATATGAGGAAATCGAGGTTTTAATTTTTTTTTATAATCAAAATCTCTTTCGTACCCTACTAGAAGATCGTTAGAACATGAAAGTTTTTATTATTCTCTTCTGTACCCAATGATTATAAAAACAAAAATATCTTTTGTATCCCATTTAAGAGCCGGAGGAATATAAAAGATTTTATTACATGAAAATTGAAAATATCCAGATTTTCTTTTTGAAAAGGATATCAAATTATTAAAATAATCCATAAACCCCTCTCATATTCTAGGAGAAATTTCATATATTATTTTAATTTGGAGACATTGCTTTAATTTTCTAAAAAATTCCAATTTTATTGAGAATAAAATAGATTATCCTAAGACTCGAAAACAATCTAAAATGACGAACTTATCCCTAATGTCTACCTTTGGCATGACAACATCCCAATAATCACATAAAACTTCGTTCTAATGTAAAATTACTAAAATGCTCTTAGGGTGTACCTTCAACATGAAAGTATCTTGTAATCCTAAAAGACTTGAAAACAGTCTAAAATGACAAACCTATCCTTAATATGTACTTTCGACGTAAAAGTATCCCAATAATCAAATAGGACTTGGTTTTAATACAAAATTACCAAACCACCCTTGGGGTATACCTTAGACATGAAAGTTCTTGGTAACACTAAAGGATTCAAAAATTGTCATAGAAGGGTAAACATATCTTAAATACACACTTTTGCCATAAAAACATATCGGTGACTATAAAATGCCATTGAAGTATACTTTTAACACAAAAGTATTCTGTTGACCCTAAAGGACACAAAAATTGTAAGAAATGATAATTTTTACCCTAAATGGGTAACTTAGATAACAAATATGACCCAAAGTGTAAAAATTACTAATTAGTCCCTAAACTTTTTAAAATTTCATATTAGCCCCAAAATGGCTAAAAATGCTAGAAATGTTTTTGAAATGTCCGAAAGACCCTAAATGGGTAATTTAGATATTAAAGTAACCTAAAATGAAAAAATTACAATTAAACCCCTAAACTTTTTCAACATTTCATTTCTTACCCTCTTAAAGAACCAGAAAAATATGAAAGTTTTTTAATACTTTACAACCCAAGGGGACCAAAAGAATGCTAAAAATAATCAAAACACTCTAAATGGATGATTTGATGTTAAGGATGACCATTTTGATTTAAATGCTATATTCGCCTAATGGTCCCTAAACTTTTACAAATTTGCAAATTAGTGCCTACATAATTAAAACACAAAATTAAACATCAACTATAACAAAATCAACAAAAAAATCACATCCAAAGATTACAAGAGAGGTTCATCCACTTTCCTTTGGCCTTAGAACAAATTTTTTCTATATTTAAACAAAAGTCCTTAAACTTTCTAAAATTACAAAAAGACCTTAAAAATCCAAAAAATGTATTTTTACTTGATAAAATGCATAAAATACATTCCTAAATGTGCATGAGAGTTTCAGTCCAACATGGGATGGTTAGAAATTATTTTTTTATTTTTTTACAAATTAGTCGCTAGACTTTCTATATTTATAAAATATCCATAAAAATAAAAAAGATCATATACATATGCATTAGGTTTAGCCAACATCAAATAACCCACCAAACAAATTTTTTCCAACTCAATAATTGCATATCCAAGCTTTATCAAGCACAAATCAACAGCATCATAAAATAAATCATAAAAAATAAACATATAAACATATTGCTCTAACATATCAACAAGAAAATATCAAGGAAAATAGCACACATATGATCATATATACATGAAAAATATAACATCATAACAAAAAAAACAACATCATATCAATGAAAAACATGATTCATGAAGAAACACAATTTTATCATCAAGAAAAATTGAACAAATACATTATATCAAAGAAAATGGTTCATGGCCATCATGCTTAGTCTTTCAACATGGATCAAAGTCCATTAACTTAAGCATGATTTAGCTCACCAACAAGAGGAAATGAATGAAATCAATAAAAACTAAGGCTTTTAGAAGAACATAGACCTTAACGAAGCTCTAAAGCTTGAAAAACTTAATGATTTTTAGTATTTTTATGTGTTTTTTTTCCTCATCAAAGCTAGTCCCCTTCAATGAAAAATCCTCCCCTATTTATAAAGGGGAGGTTCAGCCAAAGGGTAAAAAAAATCCCTTAACTGAAATTGTTTATATTTTTTAATGATTTTTATTTATTTGCTTTGATAATTACAATTAAAGATAAAAATGCATTTAATGGATATGCACTTGATAGTCATCCCTAATATTTTGTCATGATTATCTAGATAATATCATCTAATGGGCTAATTAGAAACCAACAAAAATGGTTAAGGGACAAAATTGAAATTGAACTAAACTAGTTTCCATGAAACTAGCTTGGAAAAATAAATGAAAAATAAAAAAATTAAATTAAAATAAATAATCATAAACAAAAATTTTGGAAATGAATAAAATAAATAAATAATGAAAAAGTCTCAAATGAAATCCAAAATCATAAAATTTTACAAGAAAAAATATTTACGGAGGAATATTAACATTTCAAAGAAAAAATCAAAATTCATAAAAAAAATTGAATTTTCAAAAACTGATTTAGTATGAATTTAATAAAAATATTTTAAGAATTCTAAAAAATTATAAACTCAAAAAAATGCAATAAAAAATTATGAAATAAAAAACTCTGACAAGGAAAATCCATATAATGGATCAAGATTTTTCAAAACTGATTTTATGGTAATTTAATGAGAATATTTAAAGAATTTTTAAGTTTAAAACTTGAGAAAATTCTATTAAAAATTTCATAAATAAAGAAAAACTTATATTTTAGGACCCAAAAAATAAAAATAAATAAAATACATTAAAACTTATATAAAATGAGAAAGAAAAATATTAGCCAAAATATTAATTTATAAAATGGTAAAGATGAAAATCCGAAGTCCAGAACAAGTCTTTACTAAAAAATTCGCAAAACAAAATTTTGCAATACTGTGAGAAATTCAAAAATAATTGGCAATATTGACAACTTGACACCTTGTGGTATAAAATGCCAATATATAATTTTTCTTGAATATTTTTTATCTTTCGGAATGCATATTGACATAAATGCTACATAGGTGTCAGTAAAATATACGATGGTCAACTTTCTGAATTTTTACGAAAAATGTCAAAAAATTCCTAAAAATGAGAAATTTAATCATGATATGATTTGCATAAATGAATATCCAAAATTTAACAAGAAAATATTTAAAAACCAACATTCTTTTAAATTTTCGTCATTTTTATCCGAGATCAACCCTCGAAATGGTACTGTTCTGCCACATGCCAATATGGCGATTTAAGGATGATTAAATTAGTCCTCAAAGTTTAAAGTCCACATGGTAGAGGTCAACCTTACTAGAGTGACCACTAGATTCTTGTTCTCAGATATTTAAGACTATCGAAAAAAGGACTTGGACAAAATTAAGTGTCATAACTGCCTTTCTTTGTCCCTTATTGAGAATTACAAATAGGACAAAGACCAAATAGACATAATTTCATTCTAATTGTAAAGTCTTGAAAAGTAAAACATAAACATGTACATTAAAACAAAAATATTAGAATAGAAACCTTAGACCTAGGACGAGACTTAAGTTAAAATAACTAATTAAGACGATGCCTCAATGTAATGGATTGACTAGGGTGAACCCTAAGTCAGATGGATTGACTAGGGCGAAATCATAATAGTCAACTAAGAATGATGAAAGCAAAACCATATTTAAAAAGGGGTTGATCAAGACAAAACCACATGAACCCACTAAGGGCGACCAGGGTAAAACCTAAGTAAAAAATGGGATAGCTGAGATAAAACCATAGGGTGACCATAATGAAACCTAAGTCAAAAAGAGGTTGGTTGGGATGAAACCATATGAACCAACTAACGGTGACCAGGGCAAAACCTAAGTTGAAAAAGGATTGGCCAAGATGAAACCATACGAACTAACTAAGGATGACCAAGGCTAAACCTAAGTCGAAAAAGGGTTGGCTTGGACAAAATGATACAAACCAACTTTAGGTGACTAAGGTGACACTTAAGTCAAAAAGAGGATGGTCAAAGGTGACTAAGGCAAAACCTAAGTCAAAAAAAGGTTGGGTAGGATAAACATACAAACCAACTTTGGGTGCTCAAGGCTAAACCTAAGTTAAAAAAGGGTTAGCCAGGATAAAACCATATAAACCAACTAACAGTGACCAAGGTGAAACCTAGGTTGAAAAAGGTTTGGTTAGGACAAAACCATATGAACTAACTAAGGTGTCCAAGGCAAAACCTAAGTTGAAAAGGGGTTGGCTAAGATAAAATCATACAAGCTAACTAAGGGTGACCATGGCAAAACATAAGTCAAAAAAAATTGGTTGGGACAAAACCATACTAACCAATTTTGGGTGACCAAGGCAAAACCATAATAGTCAACAAAAATAATATTGCCTGATATTTGAAATATTTAAAAAAATTTGAGACCTACTTTTTGGTTTTGAGGAAGTCAGCATATTAACTAGTTTTTCCCACATCATGTTAAACTTTTTGATCTGCAAATTATTAAATGCAAATAAAAATGAATGAAATATGGATATGATGTCTTCTTATAAGTTTTCTTTTTAATTTATGGCTTTTATTATGAATAACTCTAATTTAGCCTAAATTTAAAATTGAAGGCATTTTTTTAACTATGACAAATTTTTTTCACAACTTGTAAGGTGAGTTACGCCTCTACTTGGAGTCTAAAGCCTCTATAGAAAGTGTCAAAGATATCTTTTTTTTTTCATTTTGGCGAAGGGAGCCTTAAACTTATAGTTGAAGGCATCTGTATAAATTATTGTAGACAAAATACACTTGTCCCTATTCTTAGATTCTAAGGTATCTTCTAGAAAATATCATAACACTCTTTTTTCTCTCGATAAGGACAAAACTCAAAAGAAAATACAAACCCAAAAAATTAAATTGAGAAATGCATCTGTACCATCTAGAGGCTGAAGAAGAGCATGATGAGAAATATGTGATTTTTAATATATCCCATCAACAGCAGAAACAAACTGATAAATATGATGATATCCTAATGTGATGTGCCACATCATGGTTGGCCCAAGTTAAAAAGCTTAAAAAAGGAAGAGTTTGAGTACACAGGCCCAATCACATGATCAAGGGCTAAAAGGGTCAACTTAGTGTATTATATGCTCAATAAGGAAGATCCTTGAAGATTTTAGAAATCTTCTTAAGTAAAAAAGTCAGCAGCTTCCAAATTAGCAAAGTTTTGATGTGCAGATTATTACTTAATCTCTAAGGCTTTTAGTTTTTTTCGTAGAAAGGCTTTAATTCCTGAGCTTGTAAGGAAATTAATTCCATTAACTATTTTATTTTCTCTGTGAGCAAGCAATATCTTAATTAATTACTTAGGATTTAGTTTCCTTTTCTTATAAAGGCTTTTGGCCAATCCTTTACTATAAATAGGGGACCTTATGCTTATTTTTGGAACATTTAGAGTTAATTAATAAAGTAGCTGATTATTTTTAGTTCTTTTCTCTTATCTAAGTTTTCTTGGTGGTGAGTTTATAAGAGTTATCTTTTAGGTTTCGTATCCCTAAAAGTGACATCCAACCCTTTATTGATTGTGGTGAGGATTTTTATTAACAATCAAGGTTTATTCTTCCATTCTTCCAACTTTTAGATTTTTTATTCTCTTTTATTTTTATTTTGAATCATTAGAGATCTATTTCCATTGAGTTCTATTTTGATAAGACTTATTATTATTGGCATCAAAGCTAAGGTTTTTAGGGTGTAGAGTCATAAACACCATGTCAGAAGGTAGTAAGACTCATAGCCACCAAATCCACGATTGCAGCAAGGAATGAGTTTTGAACAAGCTCATCTTGTACCCTTGAACGTAATAATGAAAAGCTTTATGTACGCATGGATCAATTTATGTGTATGGTGGAAAGATTGGCTATGAATCAGCCATAAAATTATCAGTCACGATGATGAGGGGTTGATCATGATGAACTTAATAAGTATCATAATGAGGGCATAGAAGATTAACCTGCAAAAGCATAAGGCAACGTTAATAACCAAGACCTCTGATAATATCAAGTTAAATTCCACCATTTCATGGAACAAGCTCTCCCAAAGAGT
>JBBYHL010062326.1:0-21561 GCA_038381835.1 Adansonia madagascariensis | reverse complement strand
TACACACCATTGTCATCAATTTATTATTCAAGTTAGAGACGTTATCTATTACAATTCTTTTAGGGATCCTAAATCGACAATGATGTTGGTCCTTAAGAATTTTATCATCATTGAACTTGTCACATTTGTATAGAAGGCTGCTTTGACCTATTTGGTAAAGTAGTCTATAGCCAGGAGGAAGAAGCGATGATGGTTTGAAGCTATAGGGCTAATTGGTCCAATAACATCCATGCCCCATATAGAGAAATGCCACAGTGCGATTTATGACATGCAATGGCAAAAGGTGGAACATGGAACTTATTAGGATAAAGTTAGCATTTATGACATTGTCGAGCATATTTGATATAATCACCCTCTAGGTCATCCAAAAATAGCTTAATCTTATGATTTACCTTGCCATTTTGTGTCCATTAGCATGGATTCCACAAACCCCTTCATGTACTTCTTCTAAGATTCTTTGCATCGCAACAACATTAACTTATATTAGCAATGTTTGATCACGACTTTTCTTGTAGAGAATATTATCATCTAGAACAAAACTAATTCCTAACCTTTTTTAAAGTTCTCTTACCATTTTTAGAAGCATTATCTGGATAAGATATCCCTTGATATATATCATAATATCATGGGCAGTTATCAGCTTCTACTTTGGCATTATCACTATAAGTAGGGGGCTCGTATATGCTTATTTGAATTAGGATTGCTTCTTGCCCCTTATTTACTTTAAACATTAACGCAAGGGTGGTTTAGGCTTCTATCTTTTGATTATCATCCTAGAGCAAATGAATAAATTCCATTTTCTTAAGTCTTATGAAAGTTCTAGAATCAACTTTTTGTATTGTAACAGCCTCAAATCCCTAGTTTCCAATTCCCCACGTAGCTGATAAATTGCCAAGGTTGAGTCTCTATGAGCTTTTAATGATTGGACTTTTTTTTCTAAGGCTACTCGAAGTCCTATGACATATGTTTCATATTTTGCCACATTATTTATGTAATCAAAATCTAGTTTGGCAGTGAAAAGATACTAATCTCTTTTTAGGGATAGCAAGATTGCCCTAATTTCATGACCTAAAGCATTTGAAGCCCTATCAAAATGCATATTCCATATTGACTCCTTAGGCTATTCCCATTCCTCCTCCACTGATAAATTCTTCATCGAAAAAGTCAAAATCTAAAGGTTGATAATCATCGAGTGCCCTACTTGCTAGAAAATCAATAATGGCACTTCTTTTTATGGTTTTTTACTTATGTAAACTATATCATATTCTGATAACAAGATTTGCCACCTAGCTATTTGACTTGATAATGTTAGTGCTTTGAAAAAGTACTAGACAAGATCCATTTTGGTTATTAGCCACGTATTATGATACATCATGTATTGTCAAAGCCCTTTTACAATCCAGACTAGGGCACAACATATATTCCTTATCTGGCAATAATTTACCTCGCATTCCAAAAGCCTTTTATTGAGGTAATAAATAACCCTTTCTTTCTTTCGAATCTTGTTATGTTGCCCTAGCATGCATCCCATTAACCTCTTGAACAACATAAGGTACAATATAAGGGGTTGCCCTAGAATTGGTGGTACGAGAACAGGGGGATTTGATAAATAATGCTTTACTTTTTTGAATGCCATTTGGCAATGTTCATTACATTTGTTTGTAAGCTGGGAGATAAAACGGGCAATGTAATTCAATTTTTCGAGGGAACTTTTTACTTTTTTTTGCATGTGTGGAGGCTATAATTTTTATTTGGCTTTGATCTTATTAAGGTTAACCTCATTCACTTTTCACTTACGATGAAGCCCAATAACTTTTCTGATCTTACACTAAAATTACATTTATTTGGATTCAACTTTAATTGGTACTTCCTCAGTTTTTTAAACAATTTTCATAAATCTATCACATGCCACTCCTCATGGGGTGATTTGGCAATAATATCATCAATGTATACTTTAATTTCTTTATGCAACATATCATGGAATAGAGTAACCATTATTCTTTGATAAGTTTCCTAGCATTTTTCAATCCAAATGACATCACCTTATAACAAAAGGTTCCCTACATTATAACAAATGTGGTCTTTTCCTTATCTTCTGGCATCATTTTGATCTTGTTATACTTAGAGAATCTATCCATGAAAGAAAATATATAGTTCTTTGCGGTGTTGTTAACCAGAGTATAATTATGGGGAAAAAATTACCTTTTAGACTTGCTCGATTCAAATCTTGAAAATCTACACATATTTTAACTCTCCCATCTTTTTTAAGAATCGGGATGATATTTGTAATCCACTATAGGCATTTTGCCACCTTAAGAAATTTGCTTTAAAATTATTTCTTTACCTCATCTTTAATCTTTAAAAGCATTTTTGGTTTCATTCTTCTTAACTTTTACTGAACAGGCTTGCAGTCTGGTTTTAAAAGTAATTTATGGACCATAATTCTTATATCTAGGCCCGCGTACCATTCAAATACATCTCAAAACTTTTGAAGCAAACTTATCGATTCTATTCTGGTGACAGGCATGAGAACAGTCCTTACTCTAACTTCTTTTCTATCATCCCCACCATCCACTTAATTTATCACCTCTGTGAGCTCCTTAAGGGGCATTATTCGTTCATCTACCTGTTCAATCATTTCCATAAATCAAGAGGCAAAGTATGATCTCCATATTTTCTTCAAAATTGACTTTATTCAAGAAAAAACCTATTCAAAATCTATCTATATATCCTAACTAAGATCATCTACTCTTTTTCGATTGGGGAATCTGTAAATTTAAAAGAAAAAAAAGAATGAGCAAACAAATATGTGGCATGATTTGTGTATACATATGTATAAAAGAAAAAAAAGATGAATATTAATATAAAAGAAATTAAAGATAAACAAAAGTTATATGCATTTCATTTTTTAAAATGATAATTTAGCATTTTAAGTTCTTTTACAAAAATGATCTTCAGATATCAAAGTGAGTTCCTAGAATTACTTTGGAAATGGCCTAATCACTATAGTTTTCTTGATAATAGTATACTTTTTTCAGATATAGTTAAAAGGACACAGGCAGATTCCATGTTCAACATTCGGTTCCTCACTATTTTCTCCAATATTGGCAACTTGACACTTATTGAAAGCCTTATTACTCACCATTATAACATCCTTTTTTTCCATTGGTTTTTGGATTAATGACATCTTCGCTACAAAAAATTTCCTTTAAGGAAGGGTAGGCAGTTATCTTCTGGCTTGATTCCTAACTCATGGCTTGGGTTGACTTTTTTTCTTGATTTTTGTTCTCTTTTTTCTTTCTCTGATTCCACTCTAACTTAAAATCCAACCTATTTTTTTTCCTTTACCCATTGCATTGATGGATTGGCTTATGCCTTGTAAATATCTTTCGGGCCCTCTTCTAACTTGAGCCTCTCTTTTGGCCATAAGCTTGAGGCCCACGTGAGTGTTGTTTGACAGCTTGGTTTTGGGATTATTGAACCTTCTACCATAAAAGTAGTGTTAAAAATCTTAAAGGTTTGAAATGAATACTTTTTAGCTTCAAAATTTATCTTAAGATGCAAGGCCTCAGTAGAAGTCATGGCCACGATGTATTCTTCCTTGGATATGCTAACCATATTTTATTCAAGTGCAAATTTAACCTTTTGATGAAATGATGATGGTATAGCACCGGCATAATAAATCCATGGTCACCCTAATAAATAATTGTATGGTAAGAATATATCCATGACATGAAACTCTATCTCGAATGGGCAAGGTCTGATATTTAAAGTAATTAAAATAGTCCCTTTGATTTCCCTTTTTGTTTGATCGAATGCCTTGATAACTGTCTGCCTATGTTTAATGAGGCTGACGTCGATGGCAAGTGTGAAAGGGTGATTAATTGCATTACATTGGGAGCTGATCCATTATTAATAAGAAATTTAAGCAATATGGTGCCATTGCAATTTGTTGTTATGTTAAAGACTTTTGCAAAAGTAGTCCCTCCTGAAGATATTTCATCATCACTAAATGAAATTAAGTTGTCAGCAATAATATTATTTACCAAGCAATCAAGTTTTTTATAGATATATCCTAAGGAACATATGTTTAGTTAAGCACTTTTAATAAATCATTTCAATGTGACTCTGAGCTAAATAGCAAAGCTAACAGAGAGATTTTGCAAGTTGTTATTTCAATTGATCTATAATCCTATACTCATTATGCTTTACAAACTTGAAAATTTTTACCACTTTCTTTTCCATAACTAATTCTTGGACTTCTACTAGGACACTTCAATAACTATGGCTTTTTTAGGTGTTCTTCATTAGCATCATAGTCATAATGCCACCCACTTCCTGTTACATGGCTAACCCTGGTTATATCGATGGCAGCTAGTTGGCTTGTAGTAGTTCTAGGGTTATTACTTTGCAATTATACTTCCATGGCACTTGTTTATTGTCCTTGTATGGAAAGGGCATTAGTTCTCTGATTATGAGTCAAAGGAGAAACCTTTGACTAATTATAATAAACAATGAGAAGGTAACCCATACCATAGGGTGGCTTTAATGGCCTTTTATCGATCATATTGATTGACCTTTCTTTTTTTTATTGGTTTCTTTATAAAACTCAATTTCACCACTATCCATCATCTTTTGAATCATAGTTGAAAATTTTGAACATTCTTGCAAAGTTTGTCCTAAAGTTATATGAAACTTACGAAAATTAGCCCCATGATCAGATTGGCTCTTGATGCTTCTGTGATTCTAACCAAGGATTTTACCTTCAGTTAGGATTGTCTAAACTTTTTCCATTGGGTTTTGACTTCTTGAACATTCGTATTCATTAATTGCTCTTCTTTCACAATTAAAGCATTAATTATGGGCTTAAGATGATCATGTAAAAGATTTACTGCGATATTTAATCCTAGAGCATTATCAAATTTAAAGTCACCCACTTCAAGATGACATTAAACATTTTTCTTAAAAGCTGGACAATTCTCAACTAAATGGCCAGCAATAGCATAATACCTACAGTAGGCATTTGGATTGTACCAACTGAAAAAATTACCCTCATATGGTTTAGGGAAAATGGAAGCTATTAATCAAGCTTCAAAAAGTTTGTCAAATATTTCCTTATAAGAATAAAGAAGAGGCTCGTAATGGGCTATAGGCTGATTAGTTCTTTGGATTGGTTGACTGCTATTGGGCTTGGTGTGATTTTGGAGAGGCAGATTTGGGATGGTGGTTTGTAGGATTAATGGAGTAAGAGTTTTGGGTGCACTAAATGAGTACGTATTTTAAGACAGTTGACCTTGGTTTTTGTAAAATGGGCGAGGTCTTTGGCAGCAAGGTTATCTACCAAAATTAATAGATAGAATCTCTTCTTTTTTTGCTAGGTCATGCCTTCTTTCTAGTGAAAGATTCACTAGTTGTGATTTTTTCACCTTTATAGCCATCTCAATCATTTCCCCTGATATAATAAGGTCGACAAAATTCTTAGTTGCATTCCCTACCAGCTTATCATAGTAAGAAAGGCATAAATTGTTTACGAACAGCGTTGTAGTCTTTTTCTTCGTCAATAAAGATTGAACTTGAAAGGCCATAACTCTTTACCTCTATGCATTTTTTTGAAAGACTTTATAGATTTTTTTCCATCTTTTACAGAGTTAGACTATCTAGTACCCATTAGACCATGTGTTTATGCTACTATAGAAATACATTTGCCAAATTGGTCCAACATTGGATCTAAGTTTAGTTTAGATCATTATACCATCTGAGCACTAATCCTGATAAACTTTCTTAAAAGTTGTGAATTAGAAGCTTGTCATTCTGAGCATATCCAACCATCTTTTAAATGAACATCTCTATATGTGCCTGAAAAGATGTAGCACCCTTGTATTTCTCAAATTCAGGCATTTTAAACTTTGGCAGAAGGACCAGATCTTGTACCAAGCTAAGATATGCAACATCAACACTCCTATATAGTTCAACCCCTTTTATAGCTTTTAGTCTTCTTCCAAGCAGTTGTAAGTTTCCTTTTTCACTCTTTGCTTCAACTTACTCCTTGCCTTTCTATTTGCACCTTTCTTCTTCATCAGCACTATGACCCATTAACTCTTCGTGTGCGATTGTAGTTCTTGTATCCACATTGTGTGCAAGAGTATCAAGATTAATGTGGATGGCTAGTGGAAGAGGTATATTTTACGAGCCTACTGACTCTGTATACTAAACATTAATGGGTTATCTTTTGGCTTTTACCCCTTGGATCCTTTGACAGGAGAATCAATAATAATTTTTAGCTATGGGTGAGCTAGTTCCCTAGCCATGAGCAATTCCATCATTTTGGAGATCTATGGTTGCATTTCTTCTTGTCATTTCATCATGGCCTCTTAGGCCTCCCAATGTCTTACTTCCAATTGTTCAAGTTTTACCAAATAGTCTTCAGCCATTCTTCTTACTCTGTATCAAGTATGATAACGATAAGTGGATGGCCTAGTTAGTCTCTTTGAATTTGCAATATTAAAACCTTAACAATTCCAAAACTCCTCGAGTTAAATTTTATTTATGAATTGGTGAAATTAATAATTATGTATAAGTCGCACGTATATATGTATGCATGGTACGAATGAATGCACTTACAGGCACGCTTACTTTAACAAAAAAATTTTAAACCTAAAAATTTTTCATTAACTTTGTGACAAACTACATATTCACATCTTTGATCATATGAGGATTATATCCAACGAAAGTCCTAACTTGATCATATTATTTCTGAACTTCCTCTAAAAATTGAAGTACAATATGCTCATGTTTTCCTATGGGATTAATTTGTGCCTCTAGTATTTTGATTTTTTTTACCATCTTTCTTGCTTGGATGATAGCAGAGTAAATCTGTTCTGTAAGATAGTTAAGGTACATTTGTCGACCTTCACACCTAGCTTACCATCTTTTGCATATGACGCATTGTAACTTGTCATCCCAATATATATCCCTATCCTGGTAAGCTTGTACCGATGTGCAAATATCATCCTTTTCTGTTGTAATTCTAGTCCCATCTTTTGTAATGGTGATCGTAAGGGCTTTCTTTCTTCAAGCAATCAAGATACCCTTTCTTATTCTTGTCTCAGAATAGTTCAAAGTCGTTTATTCTTCTCAATGGTCCTCTTTATCTAGAGATGATTATCTACATGCTATTTTCTTTCTCTATTAAAAACTGCCCTCTAACTTTTCCTTCCAATGCTTTGATTTATAAACCTCTAACTCCTCATGAAGCTTGCGTATTTCTTCATTCCCTGAGAAGTCCCATTAGAACCCTCGAATATCGTGGCAAGCTTTAGTTTCTTGTTCTACATGATCCAATCATTTTTCATTAAATTATACTTTTCTTCTATTTTTTCCACTGCTTTTCCTTTTGCTTCCATCTTCATTCTTAAATAAGCCACTTCTTCTTGAAGTGTTCTATTCTCATCACTCATTTTTTTTATTTTTGGTAGCTTCTTCTTTAACCAAATCAACCACAAAAGACATGATAGGATCCAATCAGATATATGCTCGAGGAGTGGCCCTATCCATGTCGAGAATAATCAAGTTACATCCATGAATTTTTCTTCAAGCATCATAACTAGGAATGGTCTAATCCCTATACGCATTAAAACTTGACTCATTTCTCGCCTTCTAATGCAAAGCAGCTACCTGAAGTGTTTTTCTATAATTCTCACCTTGATATATCATATCCATACTAGCTATATCTAAAGTTATGAGCTTGAACTGCCATGACCCATATTGTCTTTAAACCAATAAAGGTGTGTAGACACCTATTTTTGTCAGGGTCTTTTCCTTAACAATCCAAAAATCTCTGAGATCAAGAATTTGGGGGTTGCCTGATAAGGGTTGACATCTTAAGGTGGACTAGATGTTTTCAAGACCTTTTTAGTCATATCTAAATAGTCACAGGAGCACATGACAAAATTAATGCCATTTCAAGGTTATACATAACAAGTCTCGGATAAAAAATGAATATTGAGGTAAAAAATTAGCTTTTAACTTTATACTTGTGAAGTTTTGAAATTTATTTTTGCGTACATTACCATGGTTAAATTTCCCATATTTAAGAATTTTTTGAGAATTTTTTGTTAAATTTGAAAATTTGATCATTGTATATTTTTACTGATACCTTTGTGGCATTTATGCCGATGTGTACTCTGAAAAATCAGAAATATTCAAGGAGAAATTCATATTGGCATTTATACCACAAGGGGTCAAGTTATCCATTTTACCAATTAATTTTGAATTTTTCATAGTACCATTAGTATCATATTCATAAAATATTTTCGATAAAAATTACTTTAGATTTCTGATTTTCATCTTTATTATTTATGTAAATTAATATTTTGATTAATGTGTTGGATAAAATTTATTTTTATAAAATTTGTACATATTTTTGAAAACTTTTCATTTCCAAAGTACAGAGTTTTCTATTCCTTAAATTTATTTAGGAATATTTTTTTGAGTTTATAATTTTTAAAATTTCTTCAAATATTATTGTTAAATTCATATTAAATTAGTTTTTCAAAATTTAATTTATTTTATGAGTTTTGTTTTGTTATTTTTACAATTTTCTCGGTTTTTAAAATACAAATTTTTTTGGGATTTTTTTGAGTTTATAATTTTTAAAATTCTTCAAATACTTTCATTAAATTCATATTACATCTTCTTTTGAAAATTCAATTATTTTATGAGTTTTACATTTTTCAAATGACAATTTTCTTTCAAAAGGGTTTTTGCTCAAAAAATTTTATGAGTTTGGAATTTTTAAATGGCATTTTCTTGCATATAAATTTTTTCAAAAATTCCTTTTTGAATTTTTATATGGAAATTTTGTTAATTTTATTTTCCCATTTTATAGGTCTTAAAACCCGTAAATTTTTCTATTAGGTCCGATAAGCCCATTAATTTTTTGAAAAGCCCAATAAGCCCATTTTTATTTTCTAACATGTCTAAGAACCTTATTTTGATTAAATTTTTAATTAAATTTGTTATATAAAATTTAATTCTTCGAATGCATAAGTTTTAATTTGTTATGATTTAGTCCATATTATTTGTTTTTGATCAAATTAAATTCTTGTTCTCTTTCATATCTCTAGAGTTTGATGATTTCACGCATGATGCAATCGACAAAATGACAAAAACAATTAATTTAAATCAAATCAATCTAAAAAAATAAAAATATATAATAAAATAAAGACTAAATAAAAAAGAAAAAATTCTTAGAAACATCTAGGACCACCATGCAGCCAAGGGCTTTTCTTCAGCCCTTGGCCAACTTTTATCCCTATAAATAGGGGATGTTTTCAATCAATTTAAGACTTTAGCTTTGCCATGAAAAAATACAACAAAAACACTAAAATTTTAGGTTTTTCAAGCTTTTTAAGATAAATTCTCATACAAAATCTTTAGGTTTTGTTACTTTCATTCATTTTTATTCCTTTTTAGTAGAAATATTATTGTTTTGATGTATATATTTTTGTGACATTTTTCTTAATATTTACATATTGATTTATGTTGATTTATTCATTATTTATGGTTTTATGCATATTTTAGCTTGGAAAAAATTATGATACGTATATATGTTGATATTCATGCAATTACGTGATGGAAAAAATTTTCTTGATTTTTCTTGATATTTATGACTGTTTTGTAAAGTTTGAAAATTTTAAGGGTCCAAAAATAATTTTTCCAAATTTTTTAAGGCCTTGGAAAGTTCATTCCAAGCTTGGCTGAATCTGACCTTGATGATTTTTTGATATTTTGAGTTTTGTAGTTCATTTTATAATTATAAAGATATAGGGACTAAACTGTAAAACATTATAAAAATTTTTTCTAGGCCATATAAGCTTGTTCGATTGCTTGTAGACATATTTAGAAGTGTTTTTATCCTTAGTTTAACATTTAACATATTTGAATGTGTTTGATGCATTTTTTTATGGTTTTGGGGCCATTTTATAATTTTAGAAAGTTTAAGGACTTATTTGAAAAAATGTAAAATTTTTGTTGTAAGCCTGTAGGTGCTTGGCCGAATTGATATTGTGATCTTTGGTATGATTTCCATAATTTTTTGTGATGAATTTGTATTTATTTATGTGTTTATTTTGTATAAGGACTAAATTGTAAAGTTTACAAACTTTAGGGATCATTTAAAAAACTTTACATTTTAGGGTTAATGTAATATTTATGATATTTTAAAAATATTTCTAGCATTTCTTCAATCTGCGAGAGGGGTGTAGAAATTATTAAAACTTGTCATATTCTTTCGATTTTTCGTTAGAGTATGAAATCTAATTGTGAAAAGTTTAGGGACCTATTAGCAATTTTTGCATTTTAGGTCAATTTTAACAACTAAATCACTCATGGAAGGCATAAATGTCATTTCATAGCATTTTTTAGTCTTTTAGGTTATTGGAATACTTATAAGTCGAAAGTACACCTTAAGAGTATTTTAGTAATTTCTTTAGGATCAAGTACTATGTGATCATCGGGATACTTTTATGTTGAAGGTATACAGTAGAAACAAGTTCGTTTTTTAGATGTCATCAAGCCTTTTAGGTTACTGAGATACTTATAAGTTGAAGGTACCCTCTAACAATATTTTGGTAATTTTTTTCAGAACTAAGTCCTTTACGATCACCAGGAAACTTCATTTTTTTATGAAGTTATATTTTGGTAATTTTTCTTAGAACCGAGTCCTTTATGATCACCAGGATACTTATATGTCGAAGGTGCATAATAGGGATAGGTTTATCTTTTTGTGAAGTAATTGAGTCATTTAGGGTTACTAGAAAGGTAGACCTTAGAGACATTTTAGTAATTTACATTAGAACCAAGTCCTATGTTATCACCGATATACTCTTATGTCAAAGACGTATAGTAGGAATAGGTCCATTTGTCTATAAAGTTTTAGAGTCTTTTAAGGTACCAAGATACTTATATGTCAAAGGTATACCCTAGGATTTTTCATTAATTTATTTTAGAATTGAGTCCTTGAAGGTTACCGAGATACTTTTATGTCAAAGGTGTACTTTAAGGGACATGTTGGTTATTTCTATTAAATCAAAGTCCATAAAGGTTTTGTATGTGTAGTCGATACTGAGTCTTAGGACGAATTTTATTAATATTATTGATAAAATGGGAATTTTTGCAAATTAGGCATTATCTCCAATATTAAAATAGTACGTGGGATTTTTCCTAGCATATGAGAGAGGTTCTACAGATTATTTTAATAACAAGATATCATTTTTAAACTAAAATCAAGATTTTTTTGAATTAAAAAAAAATAGAACCTTTTGTATTTCTCTACTTCTCCAGCAAAGTACAAAGGATATTTTGATTTTTAAAACCTTTCATATTCCATGAGCTCTTTAGCGGGGTATGAAAGAGAATGATAAAAACCTTCGTGTTCTTCCAATTTTCCAAAAAGGTGCTAAAGACATTTTAATTTTTTTAAAAAAAATATTAAAACCTGATTTTTTTCATCAAAAAAATGTTTCATAAAATTTTATTTTTAAAAAAAATGAGAGTTATAACTAAATATCGAATATTGAAATTGAATAAAAATCAAAGTTTATGTTAACATATGATTAATAAGGTATCAATTTTCGGGTATCATGAGAAGGTCGATCCACACTTGTGATTGTAACCGACTCCTAGGCCTTTTATATGATCTTTGGTATTCTCACATATCTTAAAAAGTTTTTACAGGTTTTGTAACCCTTAAAATATGAATTCTGATAGGTGACCAATCTCACCCAACAAAATAGATCGGTGGTGACTCCAAAAAAATGGTCATTTTGGAACGACTAATTAGAATTAAGTTGAGTAAGTGATTCATCTCGATAACTCAATGCCCAGACACAGAAAACAAGGAAAATAATAATGATATGGTCCCCTATAAATAAAGAACAATGTTGTACAGATATATATAAGAACAAGGGTACACCCGCCATTTTAAGTCAGGCTGGTTAGGATTTGTATCCTAGTCATGTTGTGATAGTTTGGGGACTCCATTGGGGATAGGTTAGAGAGTTAGGCCTAAAATTAATTACATGTTAACTAAATATTGATTAATATGATTTCAAACGATATTTAACTATAATTCTCATTCTTTTTAAAAATATATTATACTTGTTATTTATAGCGAAATTTTGGTATATATTGTTCATAATTTTTACTAACCCTTTTGATTCCTTTGTATTGTTATTTTTATGGGGCACTTAGTATAGGGTTTTTTATTTTTTTTAAAGTGTTAAGTCATAAAAGGTAAGTTGTTCCCCCATATGCACTATGCACATGCATATGCATTAGATTCTCTTCCACGTATATGGAAGGGGCATAAGTACTTAATATTTTAGGAGAAGGTGAAGTAGCTCTGCCTTCTGACATGTTAGCCTCTATTTGGGCTAGTGAAAGCCTACCGAGAGTAAATTCCTATGCTTTGCCTAAGGTGTTAGCCTTGTTATAGGCATGGAAGATCCTCCCACTCGAAGTGAACCCTTTTAAACATAAACCCATGATGGATAAGAATTAAGGGGACCTTGTCAGTTCTTTCTAAATTCGGGGAGTAATTCGAGAACCTACTTAGGTGTCCAACATTAAATTCATGTAATAAACCATAAGGGCCTTACATAGTTAGAGCCATACCCAGTTTTAAAAGGCACTGAATTAGGTACACATGGGGGAATATTTTTTACCCTTTTTTTTTATTTTATGTTCTAAACATGTAAATCATGTTATGATAATTGAACATCATCGTTTACGATAAGACCTTTATTGCACTTTAGAAGTTGTCTTCATTGTTTTAATTCAGATGTTAAGTGATGATGAACAAACATCGCACTAGTAATGTGATTACTTCTTTTGTCTTGCAATTCATATGTACAACCTTAACTACATGGTATAGACATGTAGATTAGGCAATGATGTTTGGGAATGATATTCAAACATTATCGCCAACAATAAGGCCTTTTTATTTGCCCCAATAGGTTTTGTAACACTAACAAATTTACTTAGGGCAACTTTTATTTATTTTCAAATTAATTCCTTTCTTATTTATCTAGCTAATTTATTTCTCATTTTTTATTATTATTGCTTGTCTTTATATATTATTGTACTTTAAGGAACCAAAATGCCCTAATTTTATTTTGGAGCAGTTTCTTTGATGATAGACCCTTTGTATATATTTGTTCACATAAACTTTTATTTGATATTAAATTAATTTCATCCTTGCAGCCATTCATATATGTGCATTCATACATACATTCATGGCATGCATTTCATAAGGGTAATAGGGTAAAATAAAGGTTCATTTAGATTTATCATCTTTCTAAAGCAATTTATTTCTTTCAAACCTAAAGTGTTGAGACAATCAAACATCATTAACCATGGCAGATGAATTCTCTATATGCTTACAAAGGATGGAGGGAGATAACAGAAAAGCACTAGAGACTATAATGAAAAGACAAGAGGAGATGCAAGCATAGATCTTTAAGCTAATGAAAAAAATGATGGATAGAGAGAAAATGTCTAAAAATAAGAATCTAAGAAACTTGGGGAATCTTCCTAGTACTATTGTCAGCTTAAGTGGGGTAGAGAGTTAATCTCTTCAAGGTACTTAGCCTAGGGAGCGAGTCCCATAATACACACTCTTGCTGACCTTAATGCTTAACAAAGGGCAATGGGTGTAAAACCGGATTTTACTTTGAACAATCTAATAGGTGCAAACATTGTTAGGCTAGTGGACTAAGAAAGTCTTAAGCTCAAGACTCGAAAAAAGGGTCAAACTCAAGAACAATAAACAAAACTACCAGCTCCTTGAAAAAAGGCTTAAAGCAAGACAAGGAGTTGGGGATTTCAGTAGTGTCAATGTAGACAAATTAAGTTTGGTACCAAATCTAATTCTCCCTTCTAAGTTTAAGATGCCAAACTTTGAAAAGTTCAGTGAAACCACTTTTCCATAGGCCCACATCAAAATGTACATCAAAAAAATGATTGGGCACACACACAATGACAAGCTTCTCATTCATTATTTTCAAGAAAGCTTGTCAGGGCCGGTGTTAAGATGGAATAATGATTTGAGTAGGAGTCAAGTCCAATGTCGAAAGGACTTGGCTAATGCTTATCTTCGGCAGTACAAGCATATGTCAGATTGGCACCAAACCGATTGTTTTTCTTAGAATATGGAGAAGAAATCAACAAAAATGTTCATATTGTACGCTAGAGATGGAGGGATGTAACTACCCAAGTATAGCCACCTTTGTCAAAAAAAGAGATAGTATCTCTATTTTTAACTACCTTACCAAATCCATTCTTTGATAAACTTATGGGAAGTGGCACAAGAAAATTTGTTGATATAGTGGCCTCTTGTGAAATGATTGAGAATGCCATCAAAAAGAGAAATATACAAGTTAATGATGTGCCCATGGTGGAGAAAAGAAAAACTTTTGAAAAAAAAGAAGAAATCCAAGTTCTATTTCAGATGAATAAGCCACTTGCAAATCCTCAACTGCATTATTGTCATCCTTCAACCTTTCTTATCCTATCATTATCCTATCATGAATAATGCAACTAGTGCATCCCAATATCCCTCATAACCAATGCCTATAGTTACACTGACTTTGACATCTGTGCATAAACGAAGTGCTTAGATGAATGTCAGAGCAGATGCAAAAAGTGGAATCTGAATTGAGTTAACCAGATCCCTACATCTTATTTCAAGCTTTTACCCGAGCTTACTAAGAATCACCTTTTGACACTTGTCTAAATTGAGCATTTGAAACCCCCAATCCTTATTGGTATAATATCAACCAATGTTGTGATTACCATTCTGTTAATCTAAGTCATTCTATAGGATATTGCCCTGCTCTTAATTACAAATTTTAGGATCTCATCAAGGCTAGGAAATTAAGCTTTGAAGAAGGAGAAGCCAAATATCATTGAAGGGTATACTAGCATGAGGTAAGCATTGAGAAAAGCTACGTTTAAAAAAGCAGATGCATGCTATAGAGATTAATGTAATCCTTATTTTGAGAAGCCCTTAGTTCTGAATTGACATTATCTTGTGAAGCATGCATGTTAAATGTTTTCAAAAAACAAGAATGTTCCAGAAAAGCAAATATTTTTAAAAGTACAATGATGAAAAATTTTGAGATTACTAATGATCAATGTTGAAAATGACCTTGTACTCTTATATTTTGTTCCCTATAAATAGACCAAGATCACTCAAAAGAACCAATACTTTAAATTCCTAAACCATGATTCCTAGGTAAAAAGTGATAGAATAAAGTTTCCAAGAATTTATGAGTTTCTTTGAAGATTAAATAAATGAAATGTCCTTTTTAGGGATTCTAATAATGGCAGTTATTGCCAAGATTATGCCTAAATCCTTATTTTTTTTTTCAATATTTTTTAGAAAAAAATGAAATTTTGTGAACATTCCTTGAAAATCATTCATTACGGTAGGATAATGAAACAAAATTGTCCCTATGTTCCTAATAAAACCTTTTTGAGCCTTACTTTTTTTTATCACTTTAAATATAGTCTGATGCCCATCATTGCAAATTTTGAAGAATTGAGCATAGAATTTTCCTTATGTACATAATTCCTTGCATTGCTTGATTTCTTATTGGTGATATACTTGGAAAATGTGCATGAATTTAAAAAAAATAAGAAAAATTGAAAAATTGAATGCAATATCATGTTATTAAGGTACTTAAAATTATTTCAAAAAGTGAAAACCATCCTTTTTTCCTAGCAAAAAGCTCAATAATTTAAATGGCTTTACTTGAAATGACAAATGACCATCTTTCTCTATCCTTTCATGAAAGCAAAAATTATTCTTTTGTAGTCCCCTTTGAGCCTGATAATTTATTCTTTCTTTAAACACTAATCAAGGATCACCCTCCACAATAGAGGGGCAAGTGAAGTAGAACTTCTAGATCAGAACGAGCGAATTTTGTTCTAAAGTTACAAAAAAAAAAAGTTAGTTGTCATAATAAAAATTCTCAAAAGTGAAAAAAGTTAAATATCAAGTTCAAATATTCAAAATGAAGAATGAAGAAAAACATGATGAAGAAAGAAATAAATAAAAAAAGCAAAGAAAAATATAAAAAAATGAATATTTATTTGTCTTGAAAAATATGCTAGATTCAATTCCTTTTGAAGGGGAATGATGCATGATTTAATTTCGCTCAAACATGTGATTTGGGCCTATTTATCTTTTCTTTCTAAACCCTGAACCAAGGCCTATGTTATGCACCTACAAAGTCTATTCCGATTAACCATAGCTCTTTAAATTATCGAGTCATTCTTAGGAAACCCTTTGAAATTCATCTTTTTGGATGACTTTTGAGTCCCGAAGAATATGATGGGGCAATTAATAAAAAAAAGAGAGAAAATGAAAAGAATCACACTCTAGTGTGAAAACCTAAAAATGGCAGTCTAGAGCGAAACAGGGAAAAACCACTAGTATCACCTATGGGAATTGCCAAAATTTTGGAAGAAAAAAAACCATTTTAAAAAAATTCAGGGGCATAAAAAAATTTGTAACTAGTCAAGTGGCTATCTATCAATTAGAGAAATTAACTATGAAAATTAAATTCCATCATTTTTTCAATTTGACCTTTTTGGCCAATCATGGTGCCCATCGAAGTGCTAATAGTTAAGAGTCTTAAAGGAATATCAAATTTGTTTGATTTTTAAAGAAATTCATACTTCTTATGACCTGATCCATTCGTGCTTAGGAAAATAAGGCATGCATCCTATTCACCTTGAAATTTTTGGGCCAACCTAAATTTTTCTAAGCTCTTCAACCCATTTTGAGAAAGATAGATTACCATACAGGAAATTTTTCAATAAAAGATCATTAGTATTTAAAAGATTTGAACATCACATGCTTTTAACCCTTAGGTTTTGAACAAAATACATTTTTTCAATAAAAAAATTTTGAAAAGGTGTTATGAATATAGTCAGGGGTTTTCCTGGTTAAAGGGCTTGAACTAGGACAATACCTGGCCCATGAAAAAGAAAAATGAGATAAAATGTGAATTCATTGACGCAAGATGTTGCAAATAGATTAAAAAAGAAGCGATTTTTCTTAGGGTATAAAAGGATAATAGAATTTCAATTTCCACATACCTATAATACATGTTCATTTGATATTTCATATTCATGATCATCTGCACCATTTATGTGGTATTAGTACTTGCATCATTTCTTATGCATCTACTTTTTCATTGATACTCGCATTTGCATCATGCTTAACAGTAGCAATCGGTGAATTTTCGTCATTTGATTTCTGCAAACAATGTCATTATCTTTAGAATCATTTTTGATAGTTAAGTAATAATAATTACATTACTCATAGAATAATTGTGCATTTTCTCCAAAACTTCAATGGTGATATTCGAAGCATTTAAAAGAATTTTCAAAGCTTCAATGGTGATATTTAAAGCATTTAAAAGAATTTTCAAAGTTTCGATAGATTTTTTTCACCTCTTCATGCGATCCTATTGTTAAGTAGGTGAAAAAGGCATCAAAGAAATCTATCATCTATTCACACAGTCCTATTATCAGGTAGGTGAAGAAGGCTTAAAGCTTTGATGGTGATATTCAAGGTATTTAGAAGTTTTTATTCAGAAAATTATTTTTAAAGCTTCGATGGCAATATTTAAAACATTCAAAAGTTTTCATTCAGAAAAAGAATTTTTAAAGCTTCGATGGTGATATTCTAAGCATTCAAAAGTTTTCATTTAGAAAAATGTTTTCAAAGCTTTGATAGTAATATTTAAAGCATTTAAAAAGAATTCTCAAAGTTTCAATAGATTTTTATTGCCTCTTCACATGATCCTATTGCCATGTAGGTGAAGAAGGCTTTAAAAAAGCTTTAATGGTGATATTCGAAGCATTCAGAAGTTTTCATCTGGAAAAATGTTTTCAAATCTTTGATAGATTTTATTCCTTCTTCACGCAATCCTATTATTAGGTGGGTGAAGAAGATTTTGAAAAAATCTATCATTTTTCATGCGATCCTATTATCAGGTAGATGAAGAAGGCTTTAAAGAAATCTATCACCTCTTCGCATGATCCTATTGTCAGGTAGGTGAAGAAATTTTCAAAGCTTCGATGATGATATTCGAAGCATTCAAAAGAATTTTCAAAACTTCGATTGTAACATTTGAAGTATTCAAAAAAGTTTTCAAAGCTTCGATGGTGATATTTAAAGCATTCCAAAGAGTTTTCATCTCCTCTCCATGCAATCCTATTTTAGGTAAGTGAAAAAGGATTTAAAGAAATCTATCACCTCTTCAGCGATCCTATGTCTAAGAGGTGCAAAAAGTTTTGAAGAAATCTATCTCCTCTTCACGCGATCCTATATTATGTAGGTGAAGAAGGCCAAAAAGAAATCTATGGCCTCTTCACGCGATCCTATGTTAAGTAGGTGAAGAAGGCTTTAAAAGAGGATATCTTCATGTGATCTTATTGTAAGGTAAGTGAAGTAGGATTTAAGGTAACTTAATTCGATTAAGCAAAAGGATCAACAAAGTTTTCCTACGTTTTCTTTAGTTATCGTACGTATATATACATTAAAAAAACTTTTTAGAAAAGGCTTGCATAGTCCGAACTAAATTGTGTCTATTTGGTCTTTGCCCTTTTCCTAATTCTCAGCAATGGCTAAAGAAGGGCAGCTGTAGATGCCTAATTTTATTCAGGCCCATTCCCTGACAATCCAAAAATACCCGAGATCAAGAATTTAGCAGCCACCTGATGAGGTTGACATCTTGAGGTGGACTGGATGTTTTCAAGACCTTTTTAGTTATATCTAAATGGCCACAAGTGCACATAACAAAATTAGTGCTATTTCAAAGCTTGTACAAAACAAATCTCAAATAAAAAAGACAAATATCAAGGTAAGAAATTAGCTTTTAACTTTATACTTGCTAAATTTTTAAATTTATTTTTGCAGATGTTATCACGATCAAATTCCCATTTTTAAGAATTTTTTGAGAATTTTTCGTTAAATTTAGGAAGTTGACTATCATATATTATTACTAATACCTGTGTGGTATTTATGCTGATATGCATTTAAAAAAATCAAAAATATTCAAGGAAAATTCAAATTGGCATTTTATACTACAATGTGTCAAGTTATCCATTTTAGCAATTAATTTAGAATTTCTCACAATAGTGCGAGCATCAAACATGTGAAATTTGTTAGTAAAAATTGTTCTAGGTTTCTAATTTTCATCTTTATTATTTATATAAATTAATATTTTGATTAATGCATTGCATAAAATTCTTATTTCCAAACAACGGAGTTTTCTACTCTGTAAATTTCTTCGAGAGGATTTTTTTGAGTTTACAATTTTTAAAATTCATCAAATATTATTGTTAAATTCATATTAAATTAAATTTTCAAAATTTAATTTATTTTATGAGTTTTGTTTGTTCTTTTTAAAATTTTCCTCGTTTTCAAGATATAGAGTTTTCTGCTTCGTAATTTTTTCGCAAGGATTTTTCTTAGTTTATAATTTTTAAAATTCTTCCAATATTTTCATTAAATTCATATTAAATCAGTTTTTGAAAATTCAATTTATTTTATGACTTTTTTATTTTCTCCAAATGACAACTTTTTTTCCAAAAAGGTTTTTGCTCATAAAATTTTATAAGTTTAAAATTTTTAATTGCCTTTTTCCTACGCGTAAAATTTTTCAAAAATTTATTTTTGAATTTTTATTTGTAACTTTTATTAATTTTATTTTTAATAGGTTAAAATTTATTTTTTCCATGTTATGGGTCTTTAAACTCATAAATTTTTTTAATGGGCTTGATAAGCCCATTAATTTTTTAAAATGCCCAATAAGCCCATTTTTATTTTCTAACTTGTCCAAGAACCTTATTTTGATTAAATTTTTAATTAAATTTGTTATATAAAATTTTATTTTTTGAATATGTAATTTTTATTTTGTTACAATTTAGTCCCTATTATTTGTTTTTTATCAAAATTAAAGTTTCGTTCTCTTTAATATCTTTAGAGTTCAATGATTTTAGGCATGAAGCAATCAACAAAATGACAAAAATAATTAATTTAAATCAAATCAATCTAAAAAAAATTTAAAAAAATATAATAAAATAAAGATTAAAGGAAAAAGGAAAAATCTTAAAAACATCTAGGACCGTCATATGGCCAAGGGCTTTTCTTCAGCTTCCATCAATAGAAGACTTTAGCTTTGGCATGAAAAAAATACAACAAAAACACTAATTTTTAGGTTTTTCAAGCTTTTTAAGGTAAATTCTTATACAAAATCTTTAGATTTTGTTATTTTCATTCATTTTTCTTTCTTTTTAGTAGAAATATTTTTATTTTCATACATATATATATTTCTAATATTTTTCTTAATATTTCCATGTTGATTTATGTTGATTTATTCATTATTTTTGTTGGTTTTCTGCATATTTTAGCTTGGTAAAAATTATGGCATGTAAAGATGTTGATTTCCAAGCAAATATGTGATGAAAAAAATTGTCTTTGGTTGAAATATAATGCTAGTTGAATGATATACGACTTTGTATTTAATTTTTTTCTTGATTTTTCTTGATATTTAAGACTACTTTGTAAAGTTTGAATCTTTTAGGGGTCTAAAAATAATTTTTCCAAATTTTTTAGGCCTTGGAAGGTTCATTCCAAGCTTGGCTGAATCTGACCTTGATGATTTTGTGATGTTTGATTTTTTAGGTCATTTTGTAATTATGAAAAATATAAGGACTAAACTGTAAGAAATTATAATATTTTTTCTAGGCTATATAAGCTTGGCGATTACTTGTAGACATCTTTAGAAGTGTTTTTATGTTTAGTTTAACATATCTGAATGTATTTTATGCATTTTTATTATTTTGAGGCCATTTTGTAATTTTAAAAAGTTTAGGGACTTATTTGTGAAATTCCAAACTTTTTATTCTAAGGCCATATGTGCTTGGCCGAATTGATACTGTGATCTTTGGTATGATTTCCATAATGTTTTATGATGAATTTTGTGTTTAATTATGTGTTTGCTTTGTATAGGGACTGAATTGCAAAGTTTGCAAACTTTAGGGATCATTTAGAAAAACTTTGCATTTTATGGTTAATGTAAAATTTTTTATTTTTTAAAAATATTTCTAGCATTCCTTTGATCTTTGAGATGGGTGTAGAAATTATTAAAACTTTTCATATTATTTTGATTTTCTATTAGGCTGTGAAATGTAATTTTAAAAAGTTTAAGGACTTATTAGTAATTTTTACATTTTAGGTCAATCTTAATAACTAAATCACTCATGGAAGGCATAAATATCATTTCATATCATATTTTAGTCCTTTAAGGGTATTTTAGTAATTTTTTTAAAATTAAGTCCTATGTGATCATTAGGATACTTCTACGTTGAAGGTGTACAGTAGACCTGCTTAAGGGCTGGGCTACCCGCCCAAGCTCGAAGATTCACTCGATATTTGGGAGGGTTTGGACAAACATATTAGGCCCGAAAAATAGGCTTGGA
>JBBYHL010062116.1:26800-38597 GCA_038381835.1 Adansonia madagascariensis | reverse complement strand
CTGTAAAAAAGCTTTAACTCGATTACTTAACTTTCAATAACACCTTAACTTGATTATATTCTTCTCGAATTTTTTTTTGTTTTGGTTATATCGATAAGAGGAGGGAGGGAGCTCCTTTTATAGAGGGCCCCTTTCGTCCCTCCATCAAACAAAGGTCACGACTAAAATACCCATGACCTTGAGGGATATGACAGAAGTCATGTCATATCCCTCTGTAAAGGCTGCGGCAGCCTAAATTATAAGGGTCACGGGTAAGTGACCCTTCTAATTTAACAAAAAGATAAAAAAAAATCAAAAAAATCAAAAAAAATTTCCCATGCTGGGAAATTGCCATGTGCTATGGCGATTTCTCAATTGTTTTTTCAATTTCCAATTTCCTGTCACCGGATTTTGTAATTGTTTTTGCAATTGTTAAGAAATCGCCATCTCATTTAACGATTTCTTACAATAAGTTGAAAAATCGCCATCTGATTTGGCGATTTCTCAACTAAAATTTACAAATTGAGAAATCATCATTTGGAATGGTAATTTCTTAATTAATTTGAAAAATTGACCTATTTCTGTAAATAATATGAAAATGGCCTATTTTCGTAAATAAAAAATTTTATATTATTAACATAAAAGCCTCCAAAACTAATCACTTTTGCAGGCCTATAACAATATAATTTATTTTATGTCTCATGGATATAAATATGTAATCTCTCTAGTTTGGAACTATTTCCAAAATTACATCTAAGTATTTTTAACTTTGTTTGTCACCTTCCATGAATATTAACTTTTAATGTTCATGAATGCTCTTGCTAAGTCTTACCTTTCATGTACATTAACTTTTAATAGGTTATGAATGTTGCCACTAAATCTCACATTTGTAAGACTTCTTATAGGGAATTTAATTCAAAACTCTTTTGAATTCTAATTGATTTGGGCCTTAGAATATTTGATATATGTTTATTTTATGTAAACGATGGATAGGGTTTGTAGAATAAATATACTATGATTTATTAAATGAGGATTTAAAAAATATGGCATCCTTATGCCATTAAAAACAAATGCATGTTCATAACATACTCTTTAAAAATATCCTCTTAATTTGGCCCATAATTGCCAAAAAAAGAAAATCTAGATGTTCAATTATAAATCATAGCAGTTTCATAAACTTTCCTAGATGGATCAACAAGCTTGATCTACATCAATTGAGTTAACTTTTCCATGTTGGCCTATCATTATTTCTCTATATTATTGCAAGTTTATGTTTGAGAATAGAGAGACCATGGCATAGAACAAATTTTATGTTTTGCCAAAACAAACCATAATAATGTTTCACAAACTTAAAAAGGAAAGCTTTGACCAATAATCTATAAGATTGCCATTCTCATGGCCTTTCTTCACTACTCTTTTCGTTTGGTTCTTACAATATGTCACATATATTTAGGTGCCAAACTTTAGGTATCGCATACAAAAAGAAGTGAATAAATCTCAAAACACGTCTATTTATGAAACTTTTGTAAACATCCTACTTTGATAATATCATAGTATACCTTGCAATCTCTACTCTATTAATCTAGCTTTCCATAAGTATGGCATTGTTGTTTATTATTTCAAGTGTCTCTTCATTAAAAAAGTATAATGATAATACTTGGGTCATACTCCATGACACATCCATTGTGCTTAAGTCTTGAAATACAACTTATCACATGAGGCGTAACTAGGCTATCTTTTGACATCTTGCTTGGGAGTAATTCCTTAACGATGTCGAGCCTCTCATTGTGATTGTCCTTATTGAACTATTCAATAAAACTTCAAATGGTTCAAGAGCTTTGACTACCATTTGGTTTTTTAGGAGTTTAGGTGCCCTACTAGTTATCATAACAATGTGGCTAGATCAAGGTCATCTCTATAAGCTTGATAAGCTACTCCTAACCAAGTGGGCTTTTCTTAGATATGCCATTCGATTTTTACTAGATAATGGAGTTTGACTTATTAATTTATTAGCATCAAGTATGCTACATAGTGACAATTTCATAATCATTTTTACTTGTTTATATCCTATACAAATTCAGAACATATTTAATGTCAATAACATATATGAGTAACCATTTAGTTAGGTTTTAATATGAGAATGATTATTTTCATTATTTTTACGAAATTATGGCCCTCAACTATAATATGAGAAGTTCAACATTTGAATATTTTTAATGAGCTATGACCCCTTTTCATTCTTACATAACCTTAAGCAACTCAACATATTATGTAAAAACTAATTGAGTAGGCAACTTAGTTTACCGACTGCATCTTTATGCAACCCCTAGATTAGTTAGTGGTAAGTCTTTCCCTAGATACATCATATGTATTTCACCTAATCATCACCTTTAATGTCACATGGTTAAGTGCAACACATTCTAACCATGCAACATAGTTGAGTAAAATCCACTACTCATAACTCAAGTAGTCCAGGCAGAAGAGACCTTGAACGACTCAATAAATCCTTATGGTCGGACCTTGGGTAACTTGTTATGAAGAATGGAAGGCATCTTATCATGCTTAGGCATGGACTTAATATTTTAAGAGGGATTTTTAATAGTTAGGTCTCATTAATTTGTTTTGAGTTGCATTGCATTGCATTACATATTATATATATATCAACATAAAAATAAATCTAATCATGCAATCTTATATGGATGATTATAGACTTTTATCTATGTCTAGTTTCCATGAGCCATTTGGAAACTAGTTGGTCAAAACCTTGAGATATCTTACTAAGTTTTGTCAAGCCTTGATAGTGTTCTCGAACAATTCTTCACAGTGTCATCTTTTATTTCATTTTGGAAAAAAAAATTCCCCAAACTAACCTAATTCTATATCTAAAACAATGTAACATTTACATACGTTTGGAAAAAATTCAGTTACATTCAAGGGGAGTTAGGTGAAAAGAGAATTTTAAAATTTCTAGAATGAAATAGAGATAAGCCAAGGTTTGCAAACCCTATTTAACAAAATATATAATTACCATAAAGAAAGATTCAGCTATACATTCACCTAGTCATACTAAAAGCTATCCATAATCATCCATCATGCTTCAACAATTTATAGCATAACATTGTATAGCTAATTTCACATGGTAATCATATGCATTCAATGTATAAATGTATATAAACAAGTTTATTACATTTAACAAAGTATATATAAGAATCGGCCAAATGATTAAACACTTTTAACCTAATTCCTAACTTTTAGGTGATTTGTCTTTAAATAGACACTTACCAGCTTTTAGATGATTTGTCTCAACATGGATAAATACTTCATTGCATGCTTTAATGTTCTCTAAATTGACATTTTAAGAATTAAATCATAGTAATTAACTTTTTAATAAACAATTTATAAAAATCCATTTAGAAGTTTTAATTTATTTTAGGAAATTACGTTGTCGTAAAACCTTCTAACTTTGTTAAGCCTCTACTCCTAACTTTTAGGAATCTCATCCATTAGATAACAGTTATGTAATCCAACTAGAATTAACTCCTCAATTTTAGGAATTGAGTTCCCAATTTTTAGGTATTTGACTCCCATTTGAAAAGTAGGTCCAACAGAAGTCAGACTTTAACAGTTACTATCCCTAGTATAGGCAATCCCTTTGGCCATGTGAATAACCTTTGATTCCCACCTTTGGAGGATGATTAAGGGCTATTTTAGATGCTAGAAACATGCATTAGGTTCTGCCAAAAGACTGATCCATAGAGCATCTGAAATAGCAACAAATTGCCATTCATATGCATGATTTCATAGTGAATTAAGTGTGGCAACATTTGCTGTATATTCTAGTAGCTAAATCCATTTCCTATTCTTCTTTGGAATTTAAGAAAACCATGAATAAGGGCTTAAACTAAAAATGGTAAAGGATTATTTTGTCCCTAACAGTCATTACTTTAATCAGCAGATAGGAGCATACTCTGGACTAGAATCATGAGGAGTACTGCCTAGTCATTTCTACTAATTTAAAGCCTCTTGCTGATGCAATAAATCTAATGGAATGTTTCCACAAGGATTTCTAGGTGCATTAGGCGTAAAGATCCTCCAAAGCTGCTCGAAAATTCTAGCTTCAAGATTTTTGCACATTAAGGCCGAATTAATTTTTTGAGTCAAAATAAATATAAATAATTTAATATTGATTTTTATACAAAATATATTGAAAAACCATAATATAAACTATTATAAAAATTTAATTTTTACAGTAAAGAAAAATTCAAAAAAATTATCCTAGTGATCACATATTAGGTGGGCTAGATAACATCGTTTTCAATGTTTTGATGCATATTTAATTCAAATTGATTTAAAAAACTTTTTATTCATGCAAACAATTTAGTAATGATTAAAAAATCATTTAGCATGCTGTCCAGAATTAAGAAAAATTTATAAAAATTATTTTATAAAGCTCACCTAGTCGAAACCTAGAGATTAGTGCACATGGCATCAAGATGTTAATTACCATGAATTAGGCTATACCTACTACACATAATTTGCAAGCTATAGGCTCTAATACCACTTGATGGAAATCCTTATTCCTAGTGAATTTCGGCCTTATGCAATAATAACATTAAAATTTACAAAACAACATAAAATAATTAGCAAAAACATTAAACACAGAAAAGCCAAACTTTCGTACAGATATTTAGAAGGGAATTAACCTGTGGTAAATAAAAATCAGATTTAATAAAATTAAACCACACTTATGATAAAAAGTTAACTAACTCTCATATCTCATAATCTAGAGTCATATCTAATATGAAAGATATCTGAAGAGGGCCAACTACGATGTTTGATCGGATCTACGAGGTCATGGGCAACACACTTATCTTGCTTACAATGGTAATCAACACGAATGATAATGGAAGCCTTTTCAGGGATCAATGATTCTTTAATGCTAGCCAGAAGACTCAACAAGTCTTAACTAAAAGGTAATTGTAGCCTTCTTCTTCCTTCAGATTTAAGAACACTTCTAAAATTGTGTTTTCTCTAAAGAAAAGGGAAGAATGTGCAATATATGTGGAAAAAAAATGGTGGCAATGGTGTTTTCTTCCTCTAGGGGTGGCGGCACTTAAAGAACTTTTGTAAGAAAAACATTTTTCTTAAAACTAACCACTTCAAAAGTGTTTCATGTTTTTTTACTGAACTGCTTAGCCGTCCCTTCCTTTAATTCCTTTAGTCGAATTCCACAAAAGTTCTCTAGGAGACTTGTGAACAAAATTAAACTCATTTTATGGGTGAAACTCTTTCACCCAAAGTAACTTAACTTTAATTATAACTCATCTCACTATAATGGCTGAACCTTGTACAAAAAATGGCACTATACATTTTGGCCAAGGAGTAATGAATCTAGGCATAAATCTAGCTTGGTGGCCATAAATAATTTAGCTAGGTTAGGTTTCTATTAGAGATTTAATTCACAAATTAATCTCTTTATTTATCTAATAGATAACTTAATTTATCTTATAAATCATTTAATTTATCTAATTTAATTCTCATATAATTAAATTAAGATAAATAAGTAGAAACCCATTTAGCTAATTATCTATCCCATTTATGAATTTTTATCTAAATAAAACTCATAATTAAAACAATTTTAATTTAATAATAATCTTATTAATATTAATTATCTAAATAATTAATAATTTGATAAGGTTATCTAAGGAATTTCAGCTAGGACATTATCCACCTTGTAGTGTCTTAATTCAGACATTATCCATCTAGACATGGGATACCTTAATTTAGACATTATCTGGATAAGAAAATCTTATCTATTATGTCTTAAAAAGATAATAAAATCTTAGATTTCACAAAATCTAAATTTTTGTCTTAAATTAATTCTTAATTGAACATTTTCAATTAAGTCCTCCATTTAATCATGTTTTAATTAATTAAGTCAAGCTTAATTAAATCTTGATTTCAAACCTACAATATCATCCTATTGTGTTTGATCCATTAAGTTCCCAAAATGTTGATTGTGAATATAATTAATCTCATTAATCATGTTCATACATCAAGAGTAGAATCTAGCAAGCCATCATGACCAATGTTGAAGAGTGGATGTGACTTCATTGAAATCTTTCAGTAACTAACTTATCAATGTAATACAATATTTTCACCATATATCCTAGAATAAGCTTGAACATGGTACAGTGTCTACTCATGCTTTAATCTATATTAGATCTTGCAACTTATGATTAACGATCATGAATCTATGAAAAATGTTTCCTCGTAATTCACTCTACTTTTTCCAAGGACTTTAATCTGATTAACTATAGTCAAGATCATTTAAGATATGTCTCCAATGTCACTCGGAGTGGTGAATCCTTACTGGATCACTTATCCATCTATCATATGGTTCATTCCATACCTAATACCACCCTTATTTGGTATCTATCCATTGTGAACCCATTTGTAATGGATTAAAGTATAACACTCCCTATACGAGATGACCTGATATCATAAGTTTGAGGACTTTCATAGACACTTAAGTGAATAATAGCAAATGGAGTTCTCATGTGGACCATGTTCAATGAAATTGTTTGCACAAAATAAGCACCCATATGCTATCCTCAAGTATCCCATATACTTTAACTTCTATGAAATCAAAGAGTTGCATTCATCCAATGAATAGAGGCTTAGCATATACTAGTCTTTGTGCACTATCAATGCCCTGTCTCAATAATATGATGACTATGAACATTTTCAAAAACATGGCTTTGATGCAACCGATCTTATTCTTGTAATGGTTTACTATTTTTGCAAGGCCATTGTGTTTCAAGGGCTTTATCCAATTAGTGTTTGCATGATAGTCAATAACACTACTAACATGAAAAAAAATCCTTTGTCACTATAATATAGTAATATGTATATAGTTAATTAACTATGTATCCCATGTCCCAATCTAATTAGTTTAAAGGCATTACACTGACAAGTGGTTAAAAACTTGGAATTACCACAACCATTTGGGCTTGGTATGATCAGACACCTATTAAAACTGGTACTTTAAGTTACGAGACATGAAAAACTGATTTTAGGATTTGCTTATGCCACAGTTCGTTAAGAAGGTGCAAGAGCTAGTTATGCATAGGGAAAGATTAACACCATAGTGCTTTAATCTGATACCATCTAGCCATATGTTATCTCGGTTTTAAATTGTCATTATTTTGGTATAATCTCCTTTATATGATGTATTTTTGAAAATAATAAACCTAAGTTTTGATGATAAATTTAAACTCCCTATACATCTCGAAAAGGTGGGAAACATAGGTTTTTTGGTAAAATAATCTCTGGATTTAATTAAAAAAGGTGTCATGTATTAAGCACTGGAGGGATACCGACATAAGACATTACCTTAATAATTTTTACGAAATTCAATCGTCAAAACATGAATGCAAAATTTGTCACCATGAAGGAAATGTATTTGTAAGGCATAAATAAATATAATAATAGTTGTGAGAAAGTAAATCACATGAAGCAAAAAAAAAGGGTCGATTACAGTGAATCTTATAGTTATTATCGATTATCTAGAAATAATCGAGTCGATAACTTTAAGAAAGTTAAGGTGTGAAAATGAAGGTTTGATTGAAAAGAAAGAGAAATTCAAGAGAGAAAATTGGTTTCTTGTGAAATTTGAAAAACAAGGTTGAAAAACCTAAGTTTGTGAAAATTTTGGTAATTTAAAGAAAAAGAAGTATTTATTTAGGTATTGTGATTAAAAAAAGGAATTTTGATTTTAAATTGAAGAATCAAATAAATCATTAAATTTATATTTTTAAAAGGTTTGGGACTTATCCGAGCCTGGAAGGACTTGTATATGACTGACTCCATTGCAAAATTAATCGACCTTATTCCAAGGCGTTTGAATACATCAAAAAAGTGATTGGAGAAAATTACTTAATTTTGCCTAAAGTTCAAAACAAGGGACAACATTGTGTTGTTCGACTTTTTGAATTTATTCAAAGCTCATGTGAAGGTTTTAAATGGCAAAATACCATTGGAAAGGTAACTTGACGAGGATTAACATGAAAATATCCAAAAATCCTAAAAAATCACTTTCTAGGGGAAAATAATTTTTAAATTCAAACTTGGTTCTGCACTAGCAGCACTTGTAGGGATTAAGTGTAGTGAACTTCAAAAAATCACCTTGGACTCATTCAAAATTTTTAATTTCTAAGCAATATCTTTCCAAAAAGTTAATGTCATGTAGTTTTTAGGAAAACTATTTAAAAAATACAAAAAAAAAAAATCATTTGTTAAGCCAAAAATGGCCATAACACAATCTGGTTGCTGATCTTAGGCTTTTAGACAACATGTATTTAAAAAAAATCATAGCTTCCTCATCTGGGCTCATTATAAGGCAAACGAGATACCATAGAAAAGGTAACTCGACTCTTTTTGAGGCAAAGATACTAGAAAATCCATAAAAATCATTTTGGCTTTGAAAATAAGTTTTTACTTTGGGGACACTACTGTTAGTGACTAAATAGAGCAACTGTATTAATTTTTGAGTTTTGTAATGCTAGAATTAGGTTACAAACATACTAATGTTTGAAACTGAGGTCCATGATAGTTGCTTTATAGGCTCATTCTAATGCCGTGAATCAATGGAATAATAGATTGCCCATTAACCATGTCATTAAGGGTAAAATTACCGAGGCTCATGATTAAGATATTTTAACTAACATCAGTGAGTAAATATTTTGCAAGGTTGAAAATAGATTTTTTTTGCCTTATTAAGCCATGAATCCAAATGTGAAGCTTGATTTTACCCTAAGATTGATGAACTGATCTATGGAAATCATTAGGCCAACATTAATCTTATTTTTTTGAGACAAATGCTAGCCTAACTTGGGGATATTTTTCTTAAGGCAGTAAGCATTCAAACATAGGCACATCTAAAAGGTGTTTAAACAAACATATAGTGAACTTAAATATATCTTAGGCATTAATCATAAAAGACAATGAAACAGGCATTATCTAAGGCATTTTGGTAAGCATTACATATTCAAAAATGCATCCAAGGCATAGATTTGCTAGGAATCTTATTCTCGATGAAGTTTGACCTTATGCAAAAATAGCATTTAAAAATTCATAAAAAATCATATTAGTAGCAGAAACAAGTACAAGCAAAAAGCCAGACTTCCCATAGATCTCTTATGGAGGCTTTTACATGTGGTAAATGGATCTGAATTAAATCAAAATTTAAACAATTATATGTTTGGAGATTACCTAACTTAAAGATATCATAATCTTGAGTTTTTCTGGATCCCAAAGATCCCCTATGCTAGGTACCAAGCCTTCTAAGAAGAGATCCAAAATCATGAGCAGGACAAGTGTCCTGCCTCTAACGATAATCCATACAGACAGTGGTTGAAACCTTCTCTAGGCCTGGTTGTTCTCCAGTGCTAGCTAAAAGGCTTATCAAGCCTTAACTAAAGGATAACTACCAATGGGTATAGATCTAATGTGATCTAAGAACGTTTCCCTTACCTATTATGCCATGGAGAAGGAAAAACAATCTTATTAGGAAGTGGCTATTTCTCGCTGATGCTAATAAATGATCCAAAAATCATAATTCTTGATGCTGGTAGATTCAACCAAGATAGAAAACAAATTTTCTACCTTTATAATCAAAAACACTTTGAGATCACCTGAAATGTGAATCATCATGTAGAGGCCTTAAGGAAGCAAAGGGGTTGGCGTGGAAGCTTTTAAGGAGAGCTAGGATTTTTCACTAAGGGTTATTTGGCACAACACCCCCTTGGACTAGTCTTAGCTGTTTAATGAATGAACTAGAACCATTAAACAATCCCTATAGGTGGCGCCAACTTGGAGTGTTCCTTAGAGCCTAATTAAAACTATTTTAATTAGCTTGTCCAAGATTAGGCCTAAATAATAACATATTAATATTTTAGCACATTAGCACACAAATTATGGCAACACCATATGTTTAGTCCAGTAGCAAGCCTAAGTTGGACTAATTCATAGCCAAACTCCATTACCTTGATAATTAGGGCTTTTAGCCCAAACCTTATGGATATTTGAGTCTATGGCAAAGAGGTCAGTGACAGTGGCTTCACAAACTCATTTGCATAATCCAAAAGTATTTTGGCATGATGGAGTAACCCATTAACCATGTCACTAACAAGGGACTTTAGACAACAAGATCAAGGCAAAAGCATGTTGGGATAATTTTAGGGACATTTTATTTTAAAAATTAGAATATTTAGCCTCATTTGACCTTAAATCTAGACCTAGAAAGCTTAGTATTTCCCCAAGATTGGAGACCAATAGATAGAAAACCTTAAGCCCAATTTAATCTCTATTTATTAAAGTTAATAGAGCTTTAACTTGGAGGGTTTTGAAAATAGATTTTTGACAAGCATCAAACAAGCATTTTGATAAGTATGTGATGAACTAAATATGAAATTCATGACAATAAACATAGAAAGCATGTTTAAACATTTGTCATGAAAATGATGATAAAGATGCAAGGAAATGAAGAAGAGGATGCATGAAGATGTTAGCTTCATGAATGACATCAAGAATTAAGCCATGGATGAGGAGATAAACATGTTTAAACAAGAAAACTAGAATTTTCAAGACAGCATTAAAATTTAAAAGCAAACTTAGCATAAAAGCAAAGATAAACATGGTAAAAGAATTAACAAAGCATCAAAAGTCTAAGTTTACCATAACCAAGGCTGTAAAATGCATGAATATCCTACAATAAAGTCACGATTTACATATTAAGGCTTACTACAGTGATGAAAATTCAAAAAGGCAAGCAAATGAATGGAGAAAGAGGATAAAATATACCCGAAAGCTTGAGAGCCTTGCTAGTGATATTGAGTTTTGCACTTATAGCTCACTTTCTTCCTTCCTTTGTTATAGATTAGCAAGAAAGGGTGGCAAGCATGAGCTTGGTGGTTGTAGTATCAATGAAGGAAAGTTTTGAGAGGAAATATGATAACAATATAAGGTTTTGGGAGGGTTTTTGGAAGGTGTTTAGTGAGAGCTACGGGAATAGAATTTTTCTAAGGGTGGTGGCTGTTGTAAATTCTGTGTATTCTTTTTTTGGCTATGTACATAATATATCTTATATAGGATTTAATCTCAACCATAAAAAACCTAGCAAAGTTAAGGCATTTAGAACATTTGTGTTGTACAACATGGAGTGTCATTGTACCAACGAGTAAGCTTTAGCATTTCATTGGTTGATGTACAGCCTTGGTAGTAGAAGACCATGTATAAGCTAACATAATAAGCAAGGTCTGGTTTGCCCTTATTAATCCATATCATAGCATGAAATGCCCTTATAATAAGCTTACTGGAGCATTCAAAAATGTTATAATCCAATGTTTAAAGCCCAAAAATGAAATCCATAAGATTTTTTGGAAGTTATATCTAAGATTGAATGGATTTTTGGAGCAAAGGTCATGACCAAATTCATGTTCTAATGTCATGGTGCAAAAAGGTGAAAATAGCATGAACTGAGTAAATTTTGCCTATCTGTATTGATACAAAGAATTTTGTATTGATACATAAAATGAATTTTGCCTAGATGCATCACTACAGTGAAGATTGTATCGATACAATTGAGGCTGTATTGATACTTCCACTTGTGTATCGATACATTTTTAGCCAAAACTTGTTATTCTAGCTACGACATAACTTTGTATCGATCAAAATGCCACTATATCTATTCATTAGACAAATGTATCAATACATGGCCTCCTTTATCAATATAAATAGTGGATTTTGGGGTTTTGAT
>JBBYHL010062116.1:0-19603 GCA_038381835.1 Adansonia madagascariensis | reverse complement strand
TCCTAAAAATGATCTAAATGGTGGTACTGAGGCCACTAATGCTTATGAAGTGGCATCACATGAATAGCAACCCTCAGCAGCACTTATCTACATAAACCTAATAGCTACACCTTATGTGATTCATGGGTATCAGGCATAGGCTCTTACTAGTAAGACCTTTAGTTTTAAACCTTGATGAACAAGTAAAGCACAAAGAATCGAAGGGTTTAAATCCTTTTGAAGCATTGCAGAAATAAGCAAGTACTATTTATTGGAAGTGTGCTTTAGGGCTGTGGAAGGTAGCATCAAATTTGAGATCATAAGTGCTAAATCTTTGGTTTTAGTCTCCAATCTCATCATCCCACCAAAATTTATAGTGTTAAATTTTGAAAAATATAATGAGACTATAAATTTCATTACCCACCTTTGCATGTACTATAGGAAGATGGTTGGCTATAAGGAGAAAAAGAAGCTTTTACATTACTTCTAAGATAGCCTAATTCAGGTAGTTGCTCATTGGTATATAGAGCTTAACCAGGTTAAAATCCAACAATGAGCCGATATAGCCATTGCATTTCTGGATCAATACATGTATGTGGCTGGTCCTTAGATTGACTTTCTTTCATGAATATGGAAAAGAGAGCCACGAAAAGCTTAGATAATTCACTCAAAGATGGAAGAAAAAAATTGCTTAGGTTCACCTTACCCTAATTGAGAAAGAAATAATGGTTATGTTTGCAAACATTTTATGAGCTCCCTATTATGAGAAGTTAGTGGGGAACGCCAAAAAGAATTTTGCTGAATATGGTCATATCGGGTGAGATTATCGATAATACCATAAAAAGTGGCAAGATATCAGGAAGAGAATCATTTAGCTTGAACAAAAAGACTACCACCAAGGTTAAAGAGAAGGAAGTTAATGCTATCAAGGAAAGTTTGACTAAATTTGCTCAGAATTTATATCTGGTGCAGAGTATGTACTTCTCTAACATGGCATGTACAAGCTTTAAACCTTACTCACCAATGCCATAATTGTTCTACTCTATTGGATTTAACCAAAAAATGAGCTTTGGATCGAATCCTATTAAGAACACTGGGTAGAATGCTCAAGCTCACAATACTAATAATGTTAGAGCCCATAACAACTAATAGGCACCTCGGGATAGGAAACACTTTGAGTTGCTCCTTTATTCCTTCAAGGAGATTTATTCTTGCTTATTACCCAGCAAGTTGGTGGCCTAGGTGTTCATAAATTTGAGATTGACTCCGTATTCCAAGTGGTATGATGCAAATGTTTATTATAGTACCATGTTGAGGCATAAGGCCATTCCATGAAGGACTACACGTTTTTCAAAATGAAAGTGTAGATTCTACAAGAAAAAAGGTCTGATTAAGGTCGAACAAGGGCTTGGGCAAACATTGGAGCCAATCCACTTTGAAACTAGGTAGAGCCAAAGGTAAATGTGGTGATTGACAGGAAAAGTTATTGCGTCAAGAAAATATCATGGAGGTTAAAACACCAATGAGTAAAGTATGGCAAGCTTTCGTGAAAGTTAGGATAGTATTAAAAATCAAAGGTTGGAGTGAAAAAACTACTAAACTTTTTTGTTGCCACTATAGGTAAAGTCACACCCTGCAACACTGCTCAAATTTCCTAAAAATGGTTCAAGGGATTATGGATCGCTCAGAAATTGAATTCTATGAGGAAAAAGTTGAAGACATGAGTGTGTCTATCAATGTTAATGATAGGAATGGAAAAAGCTCCCTTTATAATGCTAGGTTAGGAGGCCATTGGTCTTGTTTGTCAACCAACCAAATGCCAAAGCCACTCCAGTTCAGGCGACAACTAAAAATAGTCATCTAGCTCCTATCCCTTTTTCCTTATAAAAAGGACAAGGCTATACCCTACTGTCGAATTTCCATGCAAGTGAATGTCTTGTAAACAAGTAATATAGTAATAAAGTAAAGTATCTGTCCCACAAGGAATTGATAACAAATTTGTTATGTGCTAAAATTAAAATAACTTAATCTTATTCAAACAAACAATTAAAAAAATAAAATTGATAATAAAGCAAATAATAAATAATAAATTTTAAAAAACCTAAGATTACAATTTCTTCTAACAGTTCATTTAAATCTGTTTCACCCCCTTAACTTGAATAATAATAATAAGTTGTTAACTTAAAGTTCTAATTTATTTATAAGTATCTTTAGATGGTCTTATAAAAATATTTCTCTTAACCAGTTTACTATATTCCTATGCAAATTGAATTAAAAGAAACTTATTAAGCTTAGAGTCTAATTTGGTTACATATGACATTCTCGTATATTCCTATCTGACATGTAGATAAAGTTATTATAATAAATGAATATGAAACATATATCTTTCAATTTATATCTAAATACAAAATTTCCTTTTCCAAGTTCATTAATGATGGCACTATGCCTTTTATAAAGAAAGTGCATATGACTTAAAAGTATTTCTTGATGGGAAAATGTCCTTTCAATCGAGACTCTTCCCTTTATTGATATGATGGGAATGAGAAAGTATGGATTCTTAGCTCTTGATGAATCGCTTGTCCAACTAGTCTCGGGTGGCTACCATGAAATGGCCAACAATTGGAGTTGCCATCAATCATTTAGTCTAGGCATGATTGGATGCCTATTAGAGTTACAAAACTCAAAACATTGATTCTATGGTTTACATAATTCACAGATTCAACAGTTAGGTTCAGGAGTTAGTTACATGCAAGAAAGTATGAACCTCCCGATGACATCCGTAATTGGTACCTTTCTAGCTATGTCTTAACTTAGTTTTGGTTCCCCTAGTTTTAACTTGTAACTATGTAAATATAATCCCTTCTTATGCATGAATTTGAATAAAATAAACTTGAGTTTTAGATAAAAAATTTCAATCACATATACACCCTGAAGAAGTAAGGAACATAGGGATTTTTTATTAAAATATTCTTCAATTTAGTTTCTTTGAAAATTAGATATTCCGTATCAAGCTCTAGAGAGATACTAGCACAGAACATTGCCTTAAAATTTTTGAAAAATGATTTTGGAAATATGGGTGCAAAATGATCATCACAAAGGAAATGAGTTAATAAGACAAAAAAGAAATAATATCGCATAGGATAAATCACAAAAGACAACATAAAGGAGAAAGAAGGGATAATCAGAATGGATCTCATAATTGTTATCAATTATCTTGAAATAACCAAGTCAACAATTTTGGAGATGCGTTCAAATCCATTGATTAATTAAAGGGCAAAAATCGGGTTTAAATTTTGCAAAAGTACGAAGTGACCCAATAAAGAGATAATTTAATTTTTTTTAATAAATTTGGAAGGTAGGGTTACAGTATCCCCCCAGAAGCCAAGGTTGGAGCATGCTCGAAGATGAAAATTATAGAGAATTTTGAAAATTGGTTGACATTTGTAAATGCAAGGTTGGAGTATTCTCTCAAAAAATAGGGTTAGAGTATCCCTATAGATGACAACTTGGATGATTTTAGAGATGAGCTTGAAGGATTTATCTTGACAAAGATTCAATAATTTCTTGATAAAATGACATTTTTGATAAATTCTTGACAAAATAGGTGATTTTTTTATTAAAAAGGAAATTGATAAAAACATAAGTGACACGACTAAGATTATTCATGCCTTGATCCAAACCTATGGGATTCATGCACATATTTTGACTTGAAGGGACTAATCACGATCATATTGAGGCATCCAAATGCCTTAGAGTGGGATTAGAAGGAAGTTAATTGATTTTAACTAATGCTAAAAATGGGATGCTATCCCCTTTATGATTTTATTTTGGGCAAATTCAAAGGTTCCAGGGGTTCGATGAGGTAGCATTGGTAAGGTGGCTTACTAAAGGTTAATGTAAAAATATTCCAAAAGTCCCAGTGAATCACCTTTCAGGTGGAAATAATTTTTAAAGTTGAGTCTAGTGCGACATTGACAGCATATGCTTAGGAAAATGTGTGATGAACTTTGAAAATCATTCTTGGCTTGTATGGAATCATTAAATCACAAACAATACATTTCTAGAAATGAAATTTGATGAACTTTCTATGAAAAATATTTTGAAAATTCAAAAAAAATCATTTGGTGGGCTGAAATGGCCCAAACATAATATAAATTATTGATTTTAGGGGTTCTAGACAGCCTTAATTCAAAAAATCATATCTCCCTTATCCAGTATGATCCAAGGGCAAACAAGATACATTAGAAAGGTAATTTAATGACTTTTTAGGGAAAAATATCAAAAAATTTGTGAAAAATGGTTTATAATTCAAAAATAATTTTTTAATTCATTACTATGTGCTGTCAGGAAAAAAATAGGGAAATTTTTTGATTTTTTTCATGTTTCTTAGGATTACATTCGGGCCATGGACATCCGAACATCTATGATAGAAAGGGGTGGATGACATGGGCATCATGAGCTCATTGACATAATCCTAGAGTAGTTTAGGATGATGAAATAGCCCATTAATCATGTCACAAACACAAGAACTCTAGGCAAAAGAGCAAGGCACCAACAACTTGAAATAATAAAAACATTTCTTCTTGAAAATAGAATATTTAGCCCCCAAAACCCTTGAATCCAAGCATAAAACTTGATTTTTCCTAAAGATTGGAAGACAAATGAAGAAAAACTTTAAGTCCATGTTAATCCTCATTTATTGAGGTTAGCATGGGCTTAACTTGGGGTTTTTTTTTTGAAAAAATCATTTTGGACAATCATCAAACAAGCATCTTGACAAATATATTATGAACTAAATATGATATCCATGACAATGAATTTAAATAGCATACTTAGACAAACAAAGATGGTATTTTGACAAGTAAATGATGACAAAAATAAAAAAAGAATGACTAATAAGATGCATGAAAATGCCAGCTTCAAATATCTTGATAAATATATTATGAACCAAATATGACACTCATGACAATAAACATAAATAGCATATTTAGACAAATAAAAATGGTATCTTTGTATGTACATAATGATAAAAATGAAAGAAAATAACTAACAAGATGCATAAAAGTGCTATTTTCATGAACAACATCAAGAGCCATGTCATAGAGGATGATATGAACATGTTTAAACAAGAAAGAGTTTGCTGAAATTTTTAGAACAATGTCAAAACATGTTTTTAGAGAAAATCGAGCACATAAACATAGTGAAGTAGGGAAAAAGGGCCAATGTAGCATAAAAAATTCTAGGTCTACCACAAATAAGGCCACAAAATGCATGAGAGTTCGAAGAACAAGGTCATGCTCATATGAATATGGCTCTCTAAAATGATGAAAATGATGATAAAAGAAAGAAATAAGGTAAAGAGAGATGGAAGTTATGCCAAATAGCCTTAAACCTTGCTTTAGCCCTTGAATAAAAAACTTATCATCTTTGAACTCATTTTTTCTCTTTTCTTCACTATTGATTAGGAAGAAAAATATGGCCAAAATGAGCTTAAGGGAGATGCTAGCAATGGAGGGGAGGTTTAAGATGAAACAAAAGTAAATAGAGGGTTTTGGATGGGGTTTTTGTGGAAGGGAAAATTTGGGCTCATGCATATCATATAGGCATAAAAGTTTAGTCAGAATTAAACTTATGCAGTGGAATTAAATAAAGAAACACCCAAATTTCCTTAGGATCTTAGGAAAATATGTACATGTTATCAGATAGCAATTTTAAAACATCAATCAGCTAGAAATCGTAGCTGCTTAGAGACTCATGACTCTAAGCATGCTAATCCCTCCACGAACGCATCATAGGTTGATTACTATGATCTCCTTTCAAGGCTAAAAGCAGCATAAGTGTCCTACCTCTAATGGTGATCCACACAAATGCCTATTAGAGCTTTTATTATGCCCAGTGGTTCTTCGATGTCATCCAAAAGGGCTTTTCAAGCTTAAGCTAAAAGTATCTTGCTAACAAGTACAAATCCAAAGTAATCTGATAATAATTCCCTTACTTGTTGTGCCAAAAAAGAGAGAAAACAATTTTGTAAGGAACTAGTTATTTTTCGCAGATGCAGGCAAATGAACAAAAATCATTAGTTTTTGATTTAGGTTGATTCTTTTAGGATAGAAAACTAATTTTCCATTTTTCATTGTGATAAAAAACACTTTATGATCACCTAGAATGCAAATATGCATAATTAGGCTTAGGGAAATAGGGAGTCCAAGATTTGGCCAATTTCATAACTTTTGTGAAAAACTAATCCTTGAATGCTAGAAAACTATTTTTTTTTATTTTCGTTGTGCCAAGAACAATTCAAGAACACTTAAAAAAACCATGAAAATGCAAAGAGAGCTTAGAGAAGCATAGGTTTTGTACCAAACCTCTCAGAGAAGTCTAAAGTTGGTGCCTAGGGTTTCTCTAATGCTTCTTATCAATGAAAAAGCCTTAATAATTTATTTAAATACACCTTGGGCTTGGTTAGGCTTGACTAATGGGTCAACTGAGCCCCTTAATTTAAATATAAGATAATTTAATTAATAATTAAATTTTCTAACCCAAGTAAAACAATTTTACTTCAAGTAAATATTATTAAATAATTAATTAAATAATTATCAAATAATGATTTAATTTTCCAAATATAATTATTTAGCTTTATTAATAATATCCCTAAACCATGTCTACAAATAGACATTATCTTGATAAGACATTCTTATCTTTAAATTGCCATATTAAGACATTTCTAATTAGATTTTATAAATCTACTTTCTTAAATTATTTTTAATTGAACTTATTCAATTAAGTCCTCATCATTATACCTTTTATCTAATTAAGTTGTACTTAATTAAATCTCGATTTAAATCTAATAGATCATTTTATTATGTGTGATCCATTAGGCTTCCATCATAACAACAACAAGTATAGTTACGCAATTAAGTGTATTTATATTTATAGACCAAGATTCACCTCTAGTAAGGCATCATGGCCACCCGATATGCATGAAGAGTCAATATGACCTCTTCAAAAAAACCGTTTAGTAACCAGCCTATCAATATACTTCAATCTTTTCACCAGATATCCAGAAATGAACATAAGCATGGTGAGTGTCTACTTATATATCAATCCATATTAGTTCCTACAGCTTTCGATTAACACTTATGAATTTAAAGAAATAGTTTCTCCTAAATTCATCATGCATTAGCTAATGATTTTATCAAGTTAATCAAGGCCAACAACATATGAGATATGTCTCCAATGTCACCCAAAGTGGTAATTTTTCTTTAGATAACTCATTCACTCGCCATATGATTCATGTAATACCCATGTACCCTACCTTAAGCATCCATTCATGGTGGACCCATTTTAGATAAATCAATGTATGACACTTTTCATACGAAATGACCTGGTATCATAAAGCTGAGGATTAATATACATGATTGGCACATGAAAACATATTCCATAGACACTTGAGTAAGTTATACCAAATGAAATGGGCCATGTTTATTGAACTTGTTTCCATAAATTAAGCACCGATATGCTATCCCCAAGTATCTTTATACTTTAACTTCTATGAGATCAAAGAGTTGCATGCATTAAATGCATGGAGGCTCAGCATATACTAGTCTTTGTGCATTGTCAATGCCCTATCTCGATAATATAATGACTAAGATCTCATTGTCGTAAGTCATTACTAACTTTGCAAGGCCATAGTGTTTCTTGGGCTTCATCAAATTAATGTTTGCATGATTGTCAACCATGCCACTAACATGAAGGAAAACCTTGAATCACTAACATAAGTGATTAGTTTGCATTATTAACTTATATATGCCTCATCCAATATGATTGGCTCAAAGACATATACTAACATCTTCGATTTGCACTAAGCTAATCACTATTGAATCCAATGTCAAACTCTTTTGATTAATAATTGTGTCTCAACTTAGACAAAGCTTTATTGTGAGAATATGTTTTCGTTACATTCATGATAATGTCATCATCAAAGTCATAATCTATTTAGATCACAATGAGACCTAGCTTACAATCATATGGCTTAGTTGTTACTTTAACAACTATTAGGAATCTTTTACTAGTTTGTAAGCTACGGATCCAAATATAACTCCTTTTGTGAGCCTAAACAAAAGAGTTTGTTCATGACCTTTAGGGTATAACATGGAATCCTTTTTAGTTTGGAACACTTTCCAAATAATTGCATTTTAAAATCCTGGCTATTTATCACTAAGTTAAATTATGTCCTTTAACTTTTAAAGAATCATAAATAGCTCCCACTAAATCCTACATGTGTAGATTTAAAGGGAATTAGATTAGAAAACTATTTTGAATCCTATAAGTTATAAGCTATTTAGTATTCTTAATACTATCTCAAGTCATATGCTAAATAATAATGTGACCATAACATAGAATAAATTCTATGATTAATGACTTATTTCATGAGGATTGAATCCAAACTCGACATCGAATGCCACCAATCATCCTTAATTGGTACGTAAATGCCAACTAAACATATTATGTTTACAAATAAATCAAGATTATGTTTCAGAAAGATTAACCAAGAAGGCAAGCTTGTGATCAATATCAACAAGGTTGCCATTATTTATGGTCCATCTTCACTACTCCTTTCATTTAGGCCTTACAATATGTCATACATATTTAAGGGAACTTCTAGGTATCATATACTAAGAGGAGTGAATAAATATCAATGTATATCTAATATTAAAACTTCTAAGAGTTTTCTAATTTTATCATATCAAAATTTTCCTTGCAAACTTTATTAATCTAATTGTCCACTATGTTGGCATATTCCTTTATCATTTTCATTATCTTTCTTCAAAAGAAAGTACATAGACAATGCATGGATCATTACCCATCTAAAGTGCTCAAGTCTTGAAATACATCCTATCATATTAAGCCTGATTAGGCTACTTTTTGACATCTTGCCTAGGAGCAATTCACCACCAAGGATGTTAAACCTTTGATTATGATTATCCTTGTAGAATAATTCTTTAATGTTTTGGATAATTTCATGAGCTTAAATAGCTAATACGTTCTTTTTGGAGTTCAGGGGTCATACTATTTATTATCATAATGTTAGCTCAATCACGGTCATCAATATGAGCTTGATAGACTACCCCTAACCTAGTGGGCTATTCTTGGATATGCCATTCAAAGTGAGCTTAGTCAATAAAGTCTAGCCTATTAAGGCTGATTAACATCACATATGCTACTTAGCGATAGTCTATTAGTCATGTTATGTTTATATCTATTATGAACCAAAACATTTTGTAGCTAATAATTTGCAATTTTAATCATTAAGTAAGGTTGTATAACTTTAATGATTGTCCTGAATATTTTATCAACATTATAGGCCTTAACTATAATACGAGAAGTTCAATGTTTGAATCTTCTTAATGAGCTAGGCACCTTTTTCATCTTTGCATGACCGTGAGTCAACTCAACAAACCATGAAAGAATTAATTAGGTAGGTAACTTTATTTACCACTTGTATCTCTATGCAACTCCTAGATCAGTTAGGTGGCAACTCTTTCCCTAAATACATCGTATGTTTTTCACCTAACTATCACCTCTAATGCCATGCGGTCAAGTTGCACGCATCTAGACAATACGACATTAGTTAAGTAAGACCCATTATTCATAACTCAAGCAGCTCGAGTGGAAGGGACCTTGGGTCAGCTCAACAAATCCTTAAGGTCGAAACTCGTGTCATGAACAAAAGAAGGCATTTGATCATGCTTAAGCATGGACACAATATTTTATAAGGGATTTTTAATCATTTATCTTAGATCTTATTGCTTTGTTTGATTAGCATGCTTAGTATTTATTTAATCATATATCACATATGTATAAATTCAAAAATAAATCTAACAAATGCAATCTACTAGGATAATTATGGACTTTATCTATTTAGTTTCCTTGAGCCATTAGGAAACTAGTTGGTGTTAAAGTCCTAGGGGTATCATACAAGGTCTTCGTAAGTCTTGATGATGATCTTCCTTGCCTTTTCTTCTTGGCACCATCTTCTTTTCATCTTTTATTTACATAAATTCTAATCTTATCTTAAATCTAAATTTACAAGTCCTATGTAACTATTACATATCATTGTAGAAAACCTCAAGTAAAATTTAAAGGGAGTTAGGTGAAAAGAGAATTTACAATCTAGAATTAAAAGAGAAGGTAAGGTTTACAGATCCTATTTATAAAATAAATACCAAAAGAAAATTTCAACCATCCACAACCTAGTCATATAAGGTCTAGTCCATAATCAGCCTTATGCTAACATAATCATGTTATAAGCATGAATTAATATAAGCATAGCCAATATCACTTAGTGATCTTGTGTGTCATTTACATAACCTCATCAAATAATTTGAGATTTATCAAATTATTTAGTAATTTTGGTTCTTTATTTAAAACCTTTTTAATTAAATTCCTAATTTTTAGGAAACTTGTCTTAAATTACTTATTATCTAAGGACATTATTTAGCTTATTCTTAATTCGGACAAACCATCTATTTTAGAAAACTTATTTTCCAAAAAAAATAAACATTTTAAGATATTAAATTGGACATCACCTAACTTTGAGGCTATTTAGGATAATATCTAACTTTTAGATAATTTTGTCTTAATTTAGACAAACCATTTAAGATGTAATATTTCCTAATCTATTTAAGAAACTAATTTTCCAAAATGCTTGAAGTCTTAGTAATTGATCCATATTTAATTTAACTAAGAAAGCAATTTTCTTACATGATTAACATTTATTCTAATCCTATTAGAACAAATTCTACTTGAACTAGAATTAATCATTTAAATTAAATATATTTTTCAATTAAAGAATTTAATTGGATTTTAATTCCATGCTTATTATATTATCCAATTCATACCTTAAACGATTTAAGAAAATTAACATAATTACATAATTAGGTGTTTGATGATAAGTAAGAGTTTTAATGGAAGACATCCTTTTAGGGAGTCCTAGTCCAACTAAGAGTTTACTCCATGCATGGCTATCTTACCCATCCTAATTCAACTCAAACATTATTGTCTTCCTCCCAATAAACCTTTAAAAATATAGCAAATTTATAGCAATATATTGCTGTTATAATGTCGCAACAAGGCCCGTATATGAATCTTGACCACCCAAACTTAAAAGGCAGGTGTGCCTCTCATCTCTGTATATATCTACATATCATTATTCTCTTTTTAGAGGCCATATGATTATTATTTTTCTTAATTTTCATGTTTGAGAACAAGACATTGAGATGAATTGCCCACCTGACTTAATCCTAAATAGTTGTTTTGGAACAAATAATTGTTTTGGCATCGCCACCAAGCTATTTGGCTAGGTAAGAATAGTCACCTATCCGAGTTCATATTTTAAGGGTTACAAAACCCACAAAAATAAAATCCAAGGTCCATGTTGAGAGATCATGTGAAAGGGTCCCAGAGTCGATTAAAATCAAAAGTAAAGATTGACCCTCTCATGATGTGATAACCCTATAAAATAGAGTTATTTAGTCTCATTATGCATGTTAAATCAACTAGGGCTTAAAGATTTTTATTTAAATATCATTCATATTTAGTAGTTTTAATTTAGTAATATTTTATTTATTTTTAGTAGTTTTTAATTTTGTCGTATTTACTTTCTTTATATTTTAATTACTTAGTTATTTAAATAATTTTCATATTTTTGTAGGTCAAAACCCTAAGAAGCTTCCAAAAATATAACAACTTAATGAAAAAGGAAAGTGGACTCAAGAAAGCAAGGTGATTTCAAGTTGGAAAATTCCAAAAATACATGCTCAAGTTACTTGCAAATCAAGTCTCTCCACTTCAGGGTTTTACCTATAAATATGATTTTTAAGTTTAGATTTTAAAGGTATTCCTAGATACTTTATAGATATTAGTTTTAAGGAAGAAGAGAAGCTATCAAGATTTTGCAATAGGAGAAAGATCGAAGAAGTTGAAGATCGAGGTTTAACAATTCTCAGTTTTTCCTTTTCTTTTCATCTTTTTATCTTTATTGTAATATTTATGATAGTGAAACTTCATTGTTTTGTTTTAATTTAATCAATATGAGCTAAATTTATTTTTCTAGGATTACAATGGAACTTAACATGTAGTTTGGATTATTTTATTTTTCTTTTCTTGATTTAATTAAAATTGAGTTGTTTGTTCAATCTAGTTCTTAATGCTTCTAATTGCTTGGCCACCAATTAGATTGATTTGGTGACCTTAATGAACTTGGAAAAGGGAATTTTGGTTTAGACTTGGATTGAATGACATATGGTTCATATTCATTTATTAGGATGAATTAATCTGCATGTTAGATAGGAATATACGATCATGCTATATATAATCAAATTAGAGTCTAAGCTTAATAAGTTTCTTTTAATTCAATTTGCATAGGAATATAGTAAATTGGTTGAAAGAGATATTTTTATAAGACAATTGAAAGATACTTATAAATAAATTAGAATTCTAGGTTAACAACTCAATATCATTAGTCAAGTTAAGAGAATAAAACATATTCAAATAAAGTGTTGAGGGAAATTGTAATCCTAGGTTTTTATTATTGATTAAGTAAAACTTCATTTAAATTTCTTTGCTATTTAGTTAAATTTAATTTAGTTTAATTTTAATTTTAATTAATAATCTTTTAGTTATTTGTTTGAGTAAGATTAAATTATGTTAATTTTAGTACTTAGCAGATTTAGTACAATTCCTCATGGGAACGATACTTTATTCATTAATATATTACTTATTACGATAAGTGTACTTGCATGGTATAAATTTGAAGACAAGATTTTGATGCCGTTGCCAGAGAGTTGTTTTATTAAATTATTTTGCCAATATTAATACTAAGCAAATTTAATCTTCAATTTTTTTATTTTTATTTTTACTTTTTAGGTATCTTTTGTGATTGTATATGAAGAACGACAAACTTGGAACTTGTCCCTTTTGATTCAGAACTCAAAAGAACTTTTCATCGATGTCGAATGACAAATTTGCAAGCTTTGACTCAAAATAATACAATGGCTAAAGAAAAAGACACAAAAGTGTCTATAGGAATTTGCTATCCTTCTTGCGCAAAGCATTCATTATAGTATCCGGAGACCTACCATTCAAGTTAACAACTTTGAGATAAAGCCAGCCATTATTTAGATGATTTAGACATAAGGTCAATTTCGTGGTCTACCCAGTGAAGATCCTGATGCTCAAATGGTGAATTTTTTGGAAATATGAGATACTTTCAAGCATAATGGAGTTTTGGATGATGCCATCAAATTGAGACTATTTCCTTTCTCACTTCAGGATAGGGCAAAAAGTTGGTTGAATTCACTTCCAACTGGCTCTATTGCTACCTAGAATGACTTGGCTCAAAAGTTTCTTGCTAAATATTTTTCTCTAGCCAAAACAGTAAGCTTGAGGAATAACATCACTTCCTTTACGTAGTATGACTCAAAGTCATTGTATGAAGCTTGGGAAAGATTCAAGGAGTTACTTCAAAAATGTCCTCATCATGGTCTTCCCAAATGACTTCAAGTTCAGACTTTTTACAATGGAATGATGAGTCAAATAAGAACTATTATTGATGCTACAACAGGTGGTTCATTTATGGGAAGATCACCGATTATGAGTTACTTGAGGAGATGGCATCCAATAATAATCATTAGTCAACTGAAAGAAGTTTGCCAAGAAAAGTTACAGGAGTTCAAGAAACTGATGCCATTACTTCATTTTATGCTAAACTTGCAACAATCACAAGGAAACTGGTTGCTATGAGTGTACATCTAGTTCGAAGTTCTTTTATGGTTTGTGAATTATATGGGAATGGACATTTTACTAAGTAGTGCTTTGTCTATTCTAAATCAGTTAACTAAGTTGGAAATTATAATAGGCAACAGAATAACTTTTATTCAAATACTTATAATCTAGGTTGGCAAAATCATTCAAACTTTTGTTGGAATAATAACCAAGGACTTTCAATTGCAAATATGCAAGCATCTCTGCCTAGATTTTCTCAGCAAGCTCGAGTCTCTAACCAAGCCCAAGTTCCAGTTCAAGAAAGGAAGCCATCAATAGAAGATGTGTTTATAGAGCTGAGGGCAAAAAATAAAGTCAAGATAATATCATTCAGACCCTAGGAACAGCTCTCAGGAATATTGAGATACAAGTTGGGAAGATTACCTCTTCCATCAATAATCAACCTTTAGGAATGCTTCCAAGTAACACTAACCTAATCCGAGAAAAGACGGAAAGGACCATTGCAAGGCCATTACACTAAGGAATGGTGAGAGATAAGGAATATAGAAAAGGAGCCAGATTTTTCTAAAGAAAAAAAAAAGATAAAAAAGAAGCCAACAAGATCCAACAACAACCTCAGGGTTATCCATCACCACCTTTTCCATAGCATCTTTAGAAGCAGAAACTGGACAATCAATTCCAAAATCCTTGACGTATTTAAAAAACTTCACATTAATATTCCTTTTGCTGAAGCCATGGAATAGATGCCTAGTTATGTCAAATTCATGAAAGGTATCTTGTTAAAGAAAGGAAATTGGGTGAATTTGAGATTGTTGCACTTATTAAAGAGTGCAATACTATATTGCAAAAGAAACTTCCACCCAAACTCACAGATCCGGGAAGTTTTACTATTCCATGCACCATTAGGAACCAATTCTTGGGAGGGTATTATGTGATCTTAGTGCAAGCATAAATTTGATGCCTTTTTCCATTTACAAGAATTTAGGTTTGGGGGAGGTAAAATCCACTATAGTCACTTTACAATTGGCAGACAGCTCGTACACATATCTAAAGGGCATTGTTGATGATGTCTTGGTGAAAGTTAACAAATATATCTTCCTATCCGATTTCATAATTCTAGACATGGAAGAAGATCGTGAAATACCCATCATTCTAGAGAGACCTTTTCTAGAAACTGGTAAAACTCTTATTAATGTACAAAAGGCAAACTTACCATGAGAGATCAAGACTAAGAGGTAACATGGAATGCTTTTAAAGCTATGAAATTCCCTAACGAATCTAATGAATGTTTTGCAGTAAATATGGTAGATAAGGCAACAAATAAAGTTTTTATAGAAAGCTATCATGCTGATCCTTTGGAAGTAACACTGGTATCCACTTTCGAAAGGAATGATGAAGAGTTTATCGAGTGTTTGAAGTTGCTTAATTCACCATATTTAATTAGATCCAATTCTAAATTTGAGAATTTAGGACCTTTATCTGATATGCCAACCAAACCCTCTATTGAGGAGCCACCTCTTTTAAAGCTTAAACAACTCCTTTCACATTTGAGGTATGTTATTCTTGGCCAAAATTCTACTTTGCCTATTATTATCTCTTCTTCCCTTAATGATGAACAAGAAGACAGATTACTTAGAGTGCTTAGAACGCATATTAGAGCATTGAGGTGGTCAACTACTGATATTAAGGGGATTAGTCTTTCAATTTGCATGTATAAGATCCTCTTTGAAGACAATCATAAGGCCACCATAGAGCATCAACATCGACATAATCCGATCATGAAAGATGTGATTAAAAAAGAGATTATTAAGTGGTTCGATGCAGTCATCATTTATCCTATCTCTGATAGTTCTTGGGTGAGTCCAGTTCAATGTGTGCCAAAGAAAAGAGGGATAACCATAGTGTCTAATGATAATAATGATCTCATTCCAACAAGAATGGTGAACCGTTGGTGAGTTTGCATGGATTATAGGAAGCTTAACAAAGCTACTAGGAAGGATCACTTTTTGTTGCCCTTCATTGATCAAATGCACGAGAGGTTAGCTGGTAAGGAATTTTACTATTTTCTATATGGTTATTCAGGATACAACCAGATTGCCATAGCACCAGATGATTAAGAGAAGACCACTTTCACATGCCCCTATGGGACTTTTGCTTTTCGAAGAATGCCATTTAAACTTTGTAATGCTCTAGCAACCTTCCAAATATGCATGTTGGCTATATTCTCTAACATGTTGGAAAATTTCCTAGAGGTATTTATGGATGATTTTTTAGTTTTTGGAAAATCTTTTAATGAATGTTTGCATGATCAAGGTCTAGTGCTACAAAGATGTGAAAAAACCAATTTGGTCCTAAATTGGGAAAAATGCCATTTCGTGGCATAAGAAGGCATCGTTTTAGGACATTTAGTTTCAAGGAGAGGCATAGAAGTGGACAAGGCAAAGATTGAGATAATTGAAAAACTTTTAGCTCCAACATCAGTCAAAGAAATTCAAAGTTTTCTCAGTCACGTAGGATTTTATCGAAGTCCATTGAAGACTTCTCAAAAATTTCCAAACTACTTTGCAATCTCCTAGAAAAAGAGGTGCCATTTAATTTTGACAATGCATGTTTTGCCTCTTTTCTAGAATTGAAGAAAAGATTAGTTTCTGCTCCTATTATTATTATCCCAGATTGGAAATTTCCTTTTGAACTCATATGTGATGCAAGTGATTTTGTAGTTGGTTCAGTGTTAGGCAAAGAAAAGAAAAGGTTTTTCATCCTATATATTATGCAAGCAAAACTTTGACAGATGCTCAAAAAAATTATACTATTACTGTAAAAGAATTACATGCGATAGTATTTGTTTTTGATTAATTTAGATCATATCTTGTGGGCACTAAAATTATTGTTTCTATTGACCACTCTGCTATTAAGTATTTGATTGGAAAGAAAGATGCCAAACCAAGATTGATCTGATGGATACTGCTCTTGCAAGAATTTGATTTAGAAATTCATGATAGAAAGGAAACAAAAAATAAAGTGGTGGATTGTCATAACGTGGACTAGACGTGAATCCTAACCAAGCCCGACTTAAATGACCCTTAACTATATAAGTGGTGATGTATCATTATTTCAAAACTATTTATTTTTCTCTATTTTTTGGGCCATATCGATATTAATATTCTCTTATTTCTAGGGACTTGGTAGTTAAGATGAATCGCTCACCCATCTTAACCTTAAATAGTCATCATGAAATGACCATTTGTTTGGAATCGCCACCAATTTATTTTGGCCAGATGAGATTGGTCACCTGTCAGAATTATGCTTTAAGGGTTATGAAACCCTAAAGATAAATTCCATGGTCTACGGAGTACCAGAGATCATGGTGCCCGAAATTGGTACCTTATTGATGATCATTAGTTTGAACTTTAATTTTTATCCGGCTTCAATATGTGATATTTAATTACAATTCTCATATTGTTAAAATAAGATTTTATTATTCCATGAGAGAAAATTAGGGTTTTGCATTTTGAAAATCAAAACATCTTATGCACCCCCACCTAAAAACTAATGGGACACAAAAGTTTTTATTTTTCCCTTTTATACCCCAATGGAAAACCAAAGGGATATAAAAGGTTCTAAAAAACCAAAATATCTTTCGCATCCTACTGGAGTACCTGGTAGAATGTGAAAGGTTTTTATTTGTACAAAATTCTTGATTTCCATTTTGAAAAGGGTATTTCGTCATTAGAATGATTCGTAAAACCACTATCACATTTGGGTGGAAGGAGTTTCGTGCATCACTCTAACTCCGAGAAATTGCCTTTGTTCTACAAAGACATACTAATTTTATTTGAAACAAAAATAAAAGACCAATGACTTGGTCTAGACACTAAAGTACTAATTCGAATCTAAAGACTAAAAAGATAAAACAAAAATAAACCTATCCTTGAAGTATACCTTCAGCATAGAAACACCTAGTGGTTACTTAAGACTAGGTTTTAAGAATAATTAAAATATCCCTAAGGCTTACCATCGACACTAAGGCACCTTGTAACTACTTAAGATTTAGTTCTAAAGAAACTTAAAATATTCCTAAGGCTCACCATCGACACTAATGCACCCGGTAACTACTTTGGATTGGGTTTTAAGGAAAATTAAAATATTTCTAAGGCTTACCATCGACACTAAGGCACCTAGTAAGGAAAATTATGAAAATATCCCTCGAGTATATCTTCGACATGAAAATACCGCGGTACCCCTAATGGACTAAAAAATAACCTAGAAAGGCTAAATGAACCCTAAACATTCACCTTTGGCATATAAGTATCCTTGTAAAGAAAAACTACAAAAATGCCTCTAGGGTATACCTTTACCATGAAAGTATCCTGATACCCCTAATGGACTCAAAAATGACCTTAAAAGGCTAAAGGAACCTTAAACATTCACCTTTGGCATAAAAGCATCCTGATAAGGAAAATTACAAAAATACTCTGGTGTATACCTTCGACATGAAAGTATCTCGATACCCCTAAAGGATGCAAAAGGACAAGTAATGATGATTCTTACTCTAAATAGGTAATTTAGATTACAAAAATGACCTAAACTATGAAAATTGCTAATGGGTCTATAAATTTCTCAAAATTAAATATTAGTCCTCAATTGATTAATAATGCTAAAAACATTTTTTAAAAAAATACCCGAAAGGGTGATTTAAATTTTAGAATAACCTAACACATGAAAATGCTGTTACGTCCCTAAATTTTAAAAAATTGCTTTTCATACCCTAATGGAGAACCAAAAGAATACGAAAAGTTTTAATATTTTTAGCACCCCACCAGAGAACCAATTGAATGCTAAAAATATTTAAAAATATTCTAAAGGAGTGATTTCATGCTAGAGTTAACTAGTTTAGCTTAAAAATGCTAGATTTCATTAGTGGTCCCTAAGCTTCCCTAAAATTACAAGTTGGCCCCAACATGATTAAAATATAAAATTAAGCATTAAATAAATCAAAATAACCACAAAAATCACATAGAAAATTACAAGCAAGATTCGATCACTTTTTATTTTATTATTTTTTCATTTCATACCTTAATGGAGAACCAAAAAGATACGAAAAGTTTTAAAGACTTTTATACCCCCTACAGATAACCATTGGAATATTAAAAGCCAAGAATATGGTTAAAAATTTGATTTTACTATTAAAACTTAAAATTTGCTATTTGGTCCCTTTATTTTTACATTTTTTTCCAATTGAGTCTACATATGATTATGCAACTCTAAAATCATTAAATCATGTAGAAAAATATATACAAACATTTACAATATGCCATGTGCAATATTAGGACCAACACAATACACCTAAAATTACAATTTTACTATACTTTGAAAACTAATCCCTAAACTTTTAGACATTTACCATTTAGTCCTTAATCAACTAAAACCATCATGAAAACACATCATTAAGGCATGAAATCAGCAGCAAAACATGAAAAAAATACTCATTAAGATTCGACCAAACATGGGATTTGTTAGAACAAAAATTTTCCAATTTTTTCGACTTGGTTCCTAAGTTTAACGTTTGTTACAAAATGATATATTAATATCAATTCTAAGCTAAAACTAACCAAAGCCATCATCATCCACTCAAAACTAGGTTTGGCCAAGGTGGGATTCATCAAGCAAACACACTTTTCATGATGGAAAAACAAGTAAAACACATGTATACACCATTTTCATACATAAAAACACAAACTTTCAAACATATAACAACCAAGTTACCATAAATCAAGCAAGGCAACATATATACATGTGATATTACAACAAAATGACCATGAAATCAGCAAAAAATAGG
>JBBYHL010062008.1:0-38624 GCA_038381835.1 Adansonia madagascariensis | reverse complement strand
ATGAGACATAGGTTGGCCACCTCCTCATCATCATTATCAGATGTGTCACTATCACTCCATGTGGCCACCATAGCCTTTTTCTTTTGCTTCTTCAGGTTTTATTTATTCTACATTAGACATTCAAATTTGATGTCTCAGTTTCTTGTAGTTATAGCAAATAATTTATTTTTTTCTCTTTCTTGCTTGAGTTTCCCTTTATCATTTCTTTTCTAGGAGGTCTTTTTACTTTGTTCATTTTTATAAATTTGTTGAATCTTTTTGTGAACATGGCCATTTCTTCATCTTTCTCAACCTCTTCATTATCATCACTAGGAGTGGTTATTTTAAAGGCAACACTTGCCTTCTTTGATGGTTCTTGTACATGCTTGATCTTTATTTCATAGGTTAGAAGAGAACCTATGAGTGCATCCAAAGAGAGTGTGTTGGGATCTTTGGATTGTTTAATTGCTGTCACTTTTGCTTCCCAAGACTTGGGAAGACTATTGAGTAGCTTTTTTACCATCTCTTTATTTAGATAGGTCTTTTCGAGTGCCTTCAACCCGTTGATGACGTCTGTAAACCTATCTGACATTTCATCCGTCTTCATCTTGAACAATTCATAGTCAAGTGTGAGCATGCGTATTTTGGATTCCTTGACTTGATTTGTTCCTTCATGTGTGGTTGCTAACTTATCCCACACTTGCTTGGCATTGTCACATAGTGAGACTCTATTGTACTCACTCAGACCAAGAGCATGAAATAATGTGTGCATGGCTTTGGCATTAATTGTGCCATTTTGGTGTCTTGTTTATCCCATTCTTTTTCTTCCTTTGGCACAACACAGTCTCCGACTCTTTTCTTTGGGATGAGTGGTCCATTGACGATGATCTTCCATACTTCATAGTCGTTTGCTTGGTTAAAGAGCCTCATCCTTGTTTTCCAATATGAGTAGTTGTCACCATTAAAGAATTGAGGTCTCATGATGGAATGTCGTTCAAGTCCTATAGCATTTGCATTTGTCTCAAATGCCATGAGACAAACTTTATCTTGGCTTTTCAACTCTTGTGGGCTTTTTGAGGCTTTGATTACAATGTTTGCATCCTCCATTTTTGAGCTATCAAGGATCTTTTTTCAAGGTTGTAAGATCTATAATGGAGACCAAAGCTCTTGATACCAATTTTTAGCTTCAAAGGAGAGATTGAAGCAAGAGGGGAGTGAATTAGTTCTATAAAAACTTAATGAATTTGAAGTAAATTGAAAATTAAAAATAAGATAAGGAAGAGAAAAACCAACAATCAATGTATAGAGATTTGGTCTTTTAATCCGGCACCTATGTCCTCTCTTCTTGGTACTTTCTTACCAAGGTGATTCCCATAATTCACTATGCAAATTGTTACCTTTAAGGCTAAGGTATAACCTTACCCTGCTATCTTTTAAGGCTTAAATAGAACCTTTCAATTCCTTTGAGATTTATACCCCAAACTCTCAAATATTTTCACTCACTTTCACACAACCCCTTTTGTGATATGAAAGAAGTATTTTGCAAACAAATTAAACCTCTAGTAGGTAGATGTTTGCTAAAATTTAAGTACAAGATGAATAAAATACAAATAGGATTGAAGAGTATAAATTTGATATAAGTGGAAATAAAGAATTTGATGATTTTGAGCTTTTTATTATTTAATGATTCAATGAAATCTGTATCTCTGCTTCTTCAGCTAGTTGGAACCTTTATTTATAGCTGGAAATGTGGTGGTTGGAGAGCCATTGTAGCCTTCATAAATGCTTGTTTTCGTTCAATCCCGCATGATATTATCGATACAGTACCAATAGTATCGATACAGAAATAAAAAAAATGATCGTTACAGCATGTTGCATCGATACAGGGATCTGAGTAATGATACTATGCAAGTTGTATCGACACAGATACTATTTTATCGATACATTTGAGGGTTTTAGCCAAACATTGGCTACTGCAAAGCCTTGTATCGATACACATGGGATGAGTATCGATACTGAGCAAGCTGTATCCATACATACACACTTGTATCGATACATTTGAGGGTTTCATCCAAACCTTGGCTACTGCCAAGCCTTGTATCGATACACATGGGGTGAGTATTGATACTAAGCAGGCTGTATCGATACATTCACACTTGTATCGATACATTTGAGGGTTTTTAAGCATAGTATCAATACATTTGTTCATTGTATCAATACCAACATTCAAAAACTTTTGTGAAATGACTCAAACAAATCTAAAAAATTATTCTAGGTATAAATATACTTTTTATAGCATATAATTTTTGACAAATTACAAACTTAGTATTTTTCAAAATGCTTTTCAATTTAAACACAAATACCAAGTTGAGTATTAATTTAACTTAAGTTGTTTGTTATATCAAAAGCAAATCAAGGTTAACAATTAACAGATTCTAACAAATTTCTAGAGTCCAAACAATTAATGACAAAGGTCACTTTCATAAGATATATGGGTGCAAGCATATCTCCATCTTGCAAGCTTTTACAGCCCTTCTGCCTCCTTGTTCAGCATGGCAGAACCAATAAAAATAGAGTCAACTGAACATGGTAGCTAGAGATATGCCCTGGTGCTGAAGAAAAAAATCAAGAGTGCCCTTTGCATTATCTTTTAAAAGCAAGGGCTAAACTAGAAAAAAGAGAGAATAGAACCAGCTATCTCAAAAAAAAACTCTCTCAACTATCAAAGAAGCTTTCCATCAATCCTAAAAAAACTCTTCATCCATCCCCACAAATCCTTTAGCCACTTTAGCTTTAAAAACTGACTAAAGCACTATTCTATTGCCTTTCACCCTTAACCAACTTCCATTCCCGTAGCTCCCTAAAACCATCACCAGAACACCTTCAAAAACTTAACCTTTCACACACTTTCATCCTTAAAACACCCCATCAGCAACCATATTACTAGAAAGCTTCTTCCTTTCACCCTTTTCTTGCTAAACAGTAGCAAAAAGAGGGAAGGAACTGAGCTTAAAGTCACTGCCTTAAAAAAAGAGGAAACTTCAAGCCTTTGCTGGTATATTTTTTACCTTGTTCTATGCATTTTCTATTTTGTTCATCCATTTCATTTTAGTAAGCCCTTCATGTTACCATGACCCTCCTAATACTCTCATGCCTCTTTGTTGCCTTGGTTGTGGTAGTCCTAGGATCTTGATGACCTTATTGATACATTGATGTGGTTGGATATATAAACTCACCATACTTTATTTTTATCATCATGCAACCTCTGTTTATGCATCTTTTGCCATGTCCCTTCTATATTTGCATATCCATTTCATATTTAAATGGTCACCTTAATGCTTATTCATATGTTCAAAGATTTTTCTTGTGTTTTAAGGAGGCTCATGAAGTAAAAATGTTGTCTTGACAACTCCAACATCCACTCCTTTGTATAAACATGTTTATATCATCTCCATACACCTTATTTGTCATATTCTTGCATTTATGTCACCCATTTCCATGTCAAAATGTCACATTTGCTTGTTTGCATGTTTAATCCAAGTTTATCTTTGTATTTGCTATATTTTGTTCATGATATCTCCATTAAAATGCTTGCTTGTCTCTCAGAAATTGATTTTTAGAAAAACCCCTAAGTTAAGTCCATGCTACCTCCAATAGATGAAGAATAGCATGGACCTAATGCTTTCATTAAATTGGTCTCCCAATCTTGGAGGTAAATCAACATTTTAGCTATGGATTTCATGGTTAAATGTGTTTATTTTTCAAAAAAGGAAATCCATTTTAGTATTAAACCTTTATCTTGAGTCTCATGTTCATTTTGGTGACATGGTCAACGGATTGTTCCATGATCCCAAACTACTTTGGGATTGTGGAATAAACTTATGAAGCCCGCGTTACTTTCTGTCATGGACGTTTGAAAGTCCTAGGCCCGAGCCTATCTTAAAAAAACTAGAATATTGAATAATCTCCCTGTTTTTGCTCTAGCAACACTGTAGTCTAAACTTGAAAAATCATTTTTGAACCACAAAGTATTTTCTTTGATTTTACTAATATTTTTCTTTTAAAGGTAATCAAATTACCTTTCTCACGATGCCTTATTTACCCTTGGATTATCCCAAACAAGAGAGTGTTGATTTTTTTAGCCTTTACTGTTTGAAACCCCTAGACCAACGTGCAACATTCTGTTTGGGCCATTTCTGCCCATCAAATGATTTTTATGAAATTTCTAGATATTTTTCCAAAATGTTCACAAATTTCCCTTTTCAGAAAGGTATTATCTATGATCTAACGATCTCGGATAAGCTTCGAATGATTTATCAAAATCCATCATGCCTTTTTAATTGTACATGCTGCTAGAACTGAGATGAACCTAACTTTAAAAACTAATTCTGCCTAGAAAATGATTTTTTGGAATTTTTGGAATATTTTTATATTAAACCTTGTCGAGTTACCTTTCCAACGGTACTCATTACCCTCTGAACTCTTTGGATGCACTCGAACAAAATATGAAATGGGGACGACATGATGCTGTCCCCTATTTTCAACTTAGTTTTTGAATCCCTTGTTATTGAGACATCGAATGTCTCAAAAATGTGCCCGATTGATTCCCCCACAATATTAAACCTCTTGACTCGGATCAAGGTTAAAATATGAAAAATATGATTTCACATTAAAATTTTCGCTAGTGGATATACTCCAACTCCACTACTTAAAGGGGATACTCTGGCCCTATTTTTTAATCAAAGTTTAAATTTTCTCCTTGTTCCTAAATGTTTTCCTAACTTTAGGGATACTCCAACCCCATTACTCTGAAGGGATATTCTAACCCTGCTTTTTTTAAAATAAAGATAAAATTTTTTTATTGCTAACTATTTTCATAAATCTATTTTACGGGACATTCCAACTCTACTTTTCTGAAGGGATGCTCCAACCCTACTTCTACCTCAAAAGCTTAAAACTTTCTCTCTTCCAAATGCCTCTAACAGTTTTGATAAAAATTATCCTTATTCTTCAAATTACCACTGAATCCAGACTGGTCTCTAAAATTATCATCTGGATTATTCTTCAGTAATCGAAGGCAATTATGAGATACATTTTGATCGCCCCTCTTTTTTTATGTTCTTTTGTTTATGATTGCTTGTTTACAATATTATTATATTTCTTATTTTTTGCCTCACTAACTTGTTTCCATTTATAGTGTTATTGTGCATTCATCTTTAAAATTCACTTTCTAATGAAATTTACGAGGTAATGTTCTGTATTGGTATCTTTTCAGTGCCTAATACAAAACCTCTAATTTTTAAAATCCAATTCAAACATCGTTTCATAAAAAATCCTATGTTCCTCACATCTATGAGGCGCATAGGTGATCTAATTTTTCTTAATAAAAAAACTAGATTTACATTTTCCAAAACTTCATGCATCAAAGAGGATTATATCTAAATAGAGACCAAATGGAACTGATTTAAACAAGACCAAAGTGAGACATAGTTAGTAGGTACCAATTTCGGGCGCCGCGGGGATGCTAGTCCTTCCCTATGCATAACCAACTCCCGAGCCCAACCAACAAATCTTTAGACTTCGTAGACCTTGAAATCAATGTTTTGAGTTTTGTAACTCGTAATATTATTTTTAATAAGCATCTAATCTTGCCTAGCATAAAAGGATCGATGGCGACTCTAAGTTTACAGCCACTTCATGGTGGCCATCCAAGTCCAGTTGGATGAGCAACTCGTCCGACAGTCCCTATCCCTACGCCTAATCCAAATCCCAATCAAGGGATACCTCAAAGGCTCGATCATAATCAACCATTATTCATTCATAAGTTGAGTGTGCCATGCCATTCAGATCGTCTAAAGTTTTAAAGGCCGGGCTTGTGGCGACAATGGCCAAACCTAGACCACAAAATGGCTCAAGAGAATCGATCAAGGCATCATGTATTTAGACATGTTTTAAGCATTGTACACAATAGAATATTTAGCTAATTAGGTTTTTAGAGTTTAATCTAAATTAAACTTTTTTAATTATCAAATAAATAAATTTTATTTATCTCATACAATTATCATATAATGAAATATAAAATAAATAAATAAAACCCATTTAGCTAAATTAAATAATACTTTTATGAATTTTTATCTAAGTAAAATTTATAAATTAAATTAAAAAAATTTTTAATTTAATAATAATCTTATTAATATTAATTATCTAAATAATTAATATTTTGATAAGATTATCAAGGAATTTTGGCTAGGATAATTCCACCATATAATGTCATAATTTATACATTATCCATCTAGACATAGTATGTCTCAAATTAGATATTTTCCATCTAGATTTAGAATGTCTTAATTTAGAAATATCAAGGCAAGACAATCTTATCCACTATGTCTTATAAAGGCAACAAAATTTTAGATTTAACAAAATCTAAAATCTTTGTCTTAAATTAATTCTTAATTGAACTTTTCTATTAGGTCCTCTATTTCATCATCTTTTATTTAATCAAGTCAAACTTAATTAAACCTCAATTTTAATCTAACAATATCATCCTATTGTCCATTAGGTTCCTAACATGTTGGTAATGAACATAATTAATCTTATTAATCATGATTATAGATCAAGAGCGAGATTTAGCAACCTATCATAACCACCCAAATGTTAAAGAGTCGATGCGACCTCATTGAAAACTTTTAGTAACCAGCTATCAGTGTAATACAGTCCTTTCACCATATACCTCAAAATGAGCATAAGCATGGTGTAGTGTCTACTCGTGCTTTAATCCATGTTTGATCTTGGAGCTTAAGGTTAATGATCATGAATCTACAAGGAACAATCCTTCATAATTCACTTTTCTTGAGCCACTGACTTTAATCGAATTAACCATTGTCAAGATCATTTGAGATATGTCTCCAATGTCATTCTAAGTGATGAATTCTTTCTAGATCACTTATCCATCTACCATATGGATCATGCCATACCTGATGTACCCTACCTTAAGTATCCATCAATTGTGGACCTATTTCAGGCAAATTTATGTATAACACTCCTCATACAGGATGATCTAGTATCTTAAGTCTGAGGACTAGTTGCACAACTGGCACATGATAACATTTTTCTTACATTTGAGTGATAATACCAAATAGAGTTCTCATACAGGCCATGTTCAGTGAACTTGCTTCCATAAAATAAGCACCCTTATGCAATCCCTAATTATCCCATATACTTTAACTCATGAGACCAGTTGCATGCATCATATGCATTGAAGCTTAACATATGCTAGTCTTTATGCATTATCAATGCCATGCCTTTATAATACGATGACTAAGAACATTTTTAGAAATAAGACTTTGATCATAAGGATCTCATAATTGTAACTCTTTATAATTCTTTTACAAAGTCATTAAGTTTCAAGGGCTTTATCCAACTAATGTTTGCATTATAGTTAATCATACCATTAACATGAAGGAAAACCTTTATTACTATGATATAGTAACATGTATATACTTAGTTGACTATGTATCTCTTGTCCTAATTTGATTGGTTCAAGGGTATACACCAACAATACTTGCCTCATCCAAGTTGATTAGCTCTAGAGCACATATTAAAATCTCTCATTTACACTAAGCTAATCGTTAACACATCTAATGTCAAACTTTTTCAACTAACAATTGAGTCTCAACATGAACAAAGCTTTAATTCTATTTGAAAAATATGGTTCGATCTTATTCATGATAATCTTACTATCAAAGTCATTAACTATTCGAATCACAATGAGACCCATGTATAATCATATGACTTAATTGTTACTTTGACAACTATAGGAATTTTTTATTAGTTTATAGGCTAATGATCCTTATGTAATTCTTTCTGTAAGCATGAGAAAAAAAGTTTATTCATGAATTTTTGGATGTAAACATGCAACCCTTTCTAGTTTGGAACACTTTCCAAATAATTGCATTTTTAACATCATGATTGTAAAACTCCCCATTTTATCTAGGCCAACATCTAAGGCATCAAAGGTCATCACTCGAGGCACTATCAGAGTGATTCAGATGAGAGTGGATTAGCTTCCTATCATTCTTGGCTAAGGTAAGGTGTTCAGAGGATCAATAGTATGAAAAATTCATATTTTTAAATGAGATTATCAACACATAATCTTTATGTATGGATACAAGACGCTCTATCATCAAATTTACAAAAATTTATTGTTTGTATCGATACCAAAGGTATTTGTATCAATACAGGTTAAAGTCATAGCTGTATTGATATGTAGGCGAATGTATCGATACAGGCTTGAATGTATTGATATAGAATGCTTTGTATCGATACAAGATGCATTACATCGATACAAGACTCGTTGTACATATGCATATTTTAGTTTTTAGCCTAGTTTGAGACACTTTTCATCTTTTGTCTCATTGGATTAAAACTTGAATCTGGTCATGATTTTGGTTCCCAAAATCTTCCAATATTAGATATTGCCACATCCATATAAAATGGAATTTAGTTTTGGGCCTTAAGCATTAGATTAACACATGTTAAAGAGGTCCATTAAGGGTGGAATAAGGACATTTCATGTGAAAATCTAATTTAATTTATTAGGACTTTCATGTATTAGGTCTTTAATGATCTTCTTGGTGCTTTGATGATAAAAATGCCATGTTTCCTTTTCCATTAAATAGCCTTTGCATGCATTTTTTTGCTATGTTTTCATCATTTTCACATGCTTAATCTATATTTAAATGTTCATCCTAGCATGTTTGAGTATGGTCATCCTTTTTTATGCATTTCTACTATTTTTTAATTGATTATATGTTGAGCTACGTTGTTGTTTTCGATATTCATTCATATATGATGCTTTTACTATGTTGAGTTTATCACATGTTTGCTAAAATGCTTTAATCATTACTTGAAAAAATCTGTATACTAAAAAACCTTAAGTTAAATCTATGTTAACTTCAATAGATGAAGACTAACATGGATTTAATATTTTTAATCCATTGGTTCTCTAATCCTAGGGATATAAGCTTAAATGTTTGGATCCATGGCTAAATAAGGGAACAAAAAATTTGGTTTCAACCTTAAAGGAATTTTTAGTTTTTATAACACCTTTGTTTGGATGCCTTGCTTTACACTTTATGTTGTGACTTAATGGCATGCGCAGCGAGTAGTCCACTTGCCCAACTCTTTGGGGCTTTTGATGCATACATGATTCTAATTCCATAAGCCTTCATTACTGAACATTCATATGTCTGACACCTTGATACGTGACTAAAAGACCTAAAACCTAAAAATTCTCATGTTTTGGTACTAATAGTGCTGTATATTAAACTTGAAAAATTATTCTTGAAATCAAAATGATTTTAATAGAATTTTCTAATATTTTCCCTTAAAGGGTATTGAATTATCATTCCAAGGGTGCCTCATTGCCTTCGGACATGATCGGATAAGGGAGTTATGATTTTCTAAAGCTTTGCTATCTAGAGCCCTTAGAATCAGTTATTTGTATTCTATGTGGGCCATTTCGGCCTGCTAGATGATTTTTTTGGATTTTATAGTGATTTGTATTCTACGTGGGCCATTTTGGCCTACTAAATGATTTTTTTTTGGATTTTATACATATTTTCCTAAAAATTTTATGAAATTTCCTTTATGAAAAGGTATTGTTTACAATTTAATGATTCTGAATGAGTCTGAGATGATTTTTCAAAGTTTGTTGCATCATTTCCCTTGCACATGCTATCAATGATGAATCAAACCCAAATTTAAAAATTTATTCCTCTTTAAAAGTGATTTTCTAGGATTTTTGGAATATTCTTATATCAATCTTTGTTGAGTTACCTTTCCAAGGTATTTCATTTGCCCCTAAGCCTTTGAATGAGCCTAAAATAAATTCGTGAAGGTAAATAGCGCAATGTTATCCCTTGAACTTTCCATGAAGCCCTTTTTTAAAGCATTGATATGCCTCAAAATGTGTTTGAGTAGTTCTGCATGGGGTTATGTGTCATACCATGAGTCTCACTAGGCTCAGATTAAGGCTTACGAATTAATTTTGTCTTTTGTCTCAACCTTTAATTTTAATTTAAAATATTTGTTTACACAAAAAATATTTCATTTTCCAAAGAAAAACAAAAATTTTCACCTATAGGGATGCTTTAACCCCATTTTTTGAGGGGATACTCCAACTCTATTTTTTAAATTCCATATAAAATTCTAAATTTCTTTCTCCTAGACTTCCCTGGGGTTTTTTATCAAAACCTTTTTCTTATGCCTCAAGCAACCACTAAGTCCAAACGCATCTTAAAATTGTCATTTTGGTAATTCTCAATAATCTATGTCAATTATGATTCATCTTGACTGCCTTTCCTCTTTTATGCTTTTATTTTTTATGCAATATTTATTATATTCCTTTATATTGTACTAACTCATTTCTTTCTTTGATGATGATTTCGCATTCACGATTTAAAATTGGATTTCCTAAGATCTAAGGCAATGCTTCATATCGGTGTCTCTCTAGTGCTCTATATGGAATACCCTTCTCAAACCAAATCCAGAAGTATTTTAAGCCTTATGTATTGCCACACCTCTAGGTTATGTAATGGTATCAAACCTTTTTGCAATAATCATATTTATTCTTTTCAAAACTTATGCTTTATACAAAGGGATTATATTCAAATAATGACATAACAAAACCAAGAAAACCAAAACCAAGATATATATAACCATGAGGTATTGATTTAGGGCATCGCGAGGGTGCTAGTCTTTTCCTACACATAACCGACTCTTGAACCCCTTTAAAATGAACTCTGGTATACACAATCCAAAAAATTAGTTCTTTAAGTTTCGTAACTTAGGGTATTGATTTTAAGGTGTCTAGTCATGCCTAGCCCAAAATGATAGGTAGTGACTCCAAGTTTTTGGCCATTTTATGGTGGCTATCCAAGATTAGTTGGATGAGTAATTCGTTAGACGGCTCCCCTTTGCCATTATCTCCTCATGCTAAATTTGAATCTCAATTAAAGGGTATCCCAAAGGCACAATTCATTTTAAGTTACATGCATCATCCGAGCAATCAGAGGCACATTGCCATAGCTTAATGACTTCACTACGAACCTCATTTAGAGAGTCAAGCCTACAATATGGCATATCTTATTTGGTTCTCGGTGTGCTTTAATTTTTAGTTACTATTTATCTATAATCCCTTTTCTTTCATTTCTTATATTTTATTTCACACTTCTTTGTTTTCCTTTGTGGTTGCTAGGGGTTTCCTTTTTATGCCAAAAATTTGCATTAGGTTTTAATGGTAATAAGGAATAAAATAAAAAGTTTTTAATGGTCTGTTTCCCCGATGCATCTTATTAGACTCTCTGCCATATTCCCTAAGGAAAGAATAAAACCCAATTCTTTAGGTGGGAGTAAACTATTTGCATCCATGATGGTCACTGTCCCATAGGGCCAGAAATACCTTGTGAGGTGTAAATTACATATGCTTTCATGATTAATAGTCCATGTGGGCATAGGGAAATACATCAACTTGAATTGAACCCTTTCTACAAAGCTTACAATAGACCTAGGATCAGGGTGCCTTGGTTATATTTATCGAATGGAAGAATGTTTTGGCAATCGAGTTAGAGTCAACCTACTCTATAAAATGAACCATATGAGCCAAACCATGTAAAGTCATACTAAGGTGCTTCTAAAATAATTTGAAAAATAAGACACTTAAGGAAATATTTCTTATTTTTTACTCCCTTATATCGATACTATTATGTAGGTGATGATGAATGCATGTCATTGCCCGCATTTGTCCTTCACCTCATTAAACATCGTATGTCTTAATCTATTACTAAGGCATACCATTACATTGTTTGATGGATGGCTAATGCGCATCATTTCTTTAGGTAAAAGTCACAAGTGTTGTCATTTATGATCCTCTTAAGGCCCCTAGCTCACCTTTAAAGGAATAACTTGACTCGGTTAAGTCGTTATGCTATCCAAGTGGTGACTTAATGTAGGCCTACAGATGAATGATAATAAACAAATGTCATTACCTAGTTGGTCGATTATGCCTGAGAGGTTTCATTGCCCCTTATCAAGGGCAAGCTTAACCTAGTTAGGCTATTATGCTATCCGTCCAATGGCTAACAATCATTGTACTACTATAGGTGATGGCATGCAAAGCTGTCAGTTAAGATTCTGGATAAGGTTCAGTATTGCCCTTAGAGGAATAAAATTTAACCCAATTAGGCCCTCATGTTGTTTGATTGATGGTGTGGCACTGGTAACCCCAAGTTGATGATAAATAAGTATAGTCACATTGATCATAGGTTTTAACTTGAAAGTATATACTTTCATCATGAGGTTTTGACAGTTCTTCGGTCATGTCTAGCCCAAAATGATCGATAGTGACTCTTAGTTTTTGGCCATTTCGGTGGTGCCCATCCAAGACTATTTAAATAACTGATTCATCTAATGGTCTCCTTTTTACCCTTACCTCATTATGCCTAAGTCAAAATTGTGATCGAGGGGTACCTTAAAGGCATAATTCTTTTTAAGTCATGTGTATCATATGAGCAACCGAGGGCACACAAAGACAATGGCTATTTATTACTAAGTCAAATTATGATATTTAACTTTTAAAAAAACATAAATGCCTATTCCTAAATCTTATATATGTTAATTTAAAGGGAACTAGATTAAAAAACTATTCTTGAATCCCATAAGTCTTAGGGTGTTTAGTATTCTCAAACTATTGCAAGTTATACATTTGAGAATAATATGACATAGAATAAAACAAATTCTATGATTAATGATTTATACAATGAAGACTGAACCCAAGCACATCATTGGATGCCAACAATCATCCTTAATTAGCACATGAATGCCAAAATAAACATCTATTGTTTATGAATAAATCATGATTATGTTTAGAAACATTATTCAAGAAGGCAAGCTTTAACCAATATCAACAAGGTTGCCATTTCTTATGGTCCATCTTTACTGCTATTTTCATTTAGGCTTTACATTATGTCATAAAAATTTAAGTACGAAATTCTAGGTATCATATACCAAGTGAATTAATCTCAGTACATATATGAAACTTCTATAAGCTTCCTACTTTTGATCATGTCAAAGTATTCCTTACAATATTTACTCTAGTAATCTAGCTATCCACAACAATGGCATATTCCCATTAAGATAAACAACCTAAAAGTTAGGTAAAGTCCAATTTATTGTCTTAAAATGTTTTTTTTTCTAGAAAACAAGTTTCCTAAATGGTTTAGGAAATATTACATGCTAAATTGTTTCTCTGAATGGTTTGTCTGAATTAAGAAAAAATTATCTAAAAGTTAGATAACGTTCTAATTAAGACAAACAACCTAAAAGTTAGGCCTTGTCTGATTTAAGACAAGCTTCCTAGAAGTTAGGAATATAATTAAAAATATTTTGATTAAAGAACCAAAATAAAATAATTTTATAAATCATCTCAAATTATTTGAAGAGGTTTATGCAAATGACAAGCATGATCACCAAATAATATTAACCATGCTTATTTAATTTCATGCTTATAATATGATTATGTTTGCATAAGGATGATTATGGACTAGACCTTAGTATGACAAAGATATGGGTAGTTGAATTTTTGGGTAAATTTTTATAAATACGGTCCATGAACTTTGCCTTCTTTTTTAATTCTAGGTTATAAATTCTCTTCTCACCTAATTCTCCTTAAATATAGCTTGAGGTTTCTCACAATGATATGTGATTATAATTTATGTAATTCCAAGATGTAAAGAAGATGGTGCCAAGAAGAAGAAAACAAAGAGATCATCATCAAGACTTGAAAAGACCTTATACGATATCCTTATAAAATTGACCAACTAGTGTCCTAATAGCTAAAGGAAACTAGTTATATAAATCCACAATCATTCTAGTAGATTGCATGTGTTAGATTTATTTTTGATTTTATATATATGTGATATATGATTGAATAAATGCTACGTATGCTAATCAAACAAAGCAATGAGACCTAAGTTTAATGATAAAAATTCCTTATAAAATATTGAGTCCATGCCACAGCATGATTAGTCACCTTACACTATTCATAACAAGATACTAGTATTCTTCAAGAGACATCTTGAGTCAGTTAAGGTCAAATTGTCATCTAAAATGCTTAAGTACAAACTTAACCACATATGCCAGAGGCAAAAGTTAGGCAAAAATGCAAATAATGCATTTAGGTAAAAAAGTTGCCACCTAACTAATCTAAGAGTTGCATAGAGATGCAATTGGTAAGCTAAGTTACCTACTCAATTAGTTCTTGAATGGCTTGTTGAGTCATTCAAGGTTATGTAAGGATGAAAGGAGTCTTAGCTCATTACAAAAAATTCAAGGGTTAAACTTTTTGACTTATGGTTGAGGGCTATAATCTCGATAAAATAATGAAAACAACCATTAAGTTGTAAAACCTTAGTTAATAATTGAAATTGCAAATTATTAATTATAAAATATTTTGGTTCATAATGGATATAAAACAACATGACTAATAAACTATCATTAAGTAGCATACATGATGCTAATAAGTTTTAATAAGCTAGACTCTATTGACTAGTCCCACGTTATTAAGATTGTCTTAATACTATTTGAAAGGCATATCTAAGAATAGCCCACTAGGTCATGGGTGACCTATCGAGCTCATAATGATGACCTTGTCCAAGCCACATTGTAAAGATAGCTAGTATAACACCTAAACTCTAAAAGGAGCAAGTGGCTATTTAAGCTCATGAAATCATAAGAAACCTTAAAGAATTATTTTTAAGGATAGTCATAATAAGAGGTTTGATATCACTAAGGAATTATTCCTAAGCAAGATCTTAAAAGGTAGCTTAATTAGGCTTGATGTGATGGGATGTATTTTAAGACTCAAGCATTTTAGATGGGTCATGAATCATGATCCATGTGTTATTCATAGGTCACTTTATCATGAGAGACATCATCTCTTCAATAGAGATAACTACTCATATTAGAAAACAAGGATGAGGCTCTTTGTTCAAGCCATTATTATAAAGTTTGTAAGGTCATAAAAAATGGACCACTTGTTCAAAAGAAAAGAGTGAGAGATTATGGTGCAAAAAGAAAAAAGATTAGTGGAATAACAAGATACTAAGATGGTGTAACTTAATGATAAAGTCATGCATACTCTATTTTGTGCTCTAGGTCCAGATCAGTTCAATAGAGTTTCGCTTTGGGATAGTGTTAAACAAATATGGGATAAGTTGGTAATCATTCATGAAGGAATAAATCAAGTCAAGGAATCAAAGATTAGTATGCTTACTCTTAATTATGAATTATTCAAGATGAAATTGAAAGAGAGGATAAAAATGTTCAATCATTTTATGGATGTTATCAATGACTTAAAGGCTTCTAAGGAAAATACCCTAACAAGAGAACTGTTAAAAAGGTTTTATAGTCCCCTAAAATCTTAGGAAGCCAAAATGACAACAATTAAAGAATCTAAGGATCAAGTACACTTTCATTGTATGAACCCATAAGCTTTTTTCTATATTATGTAAGGAAGATTTAACTTGGTCAAGGGCTAACAAAGCAAGCTGGTGTTACTTTTAAATCAACCACTCAAAGAGAAAAATAAAAGATGAGGATGAGGTTGATAAAGATAAGGAAATGGCCATGTTTGCAAAGAGGTTTAATAAATTCATGAGGATAAACATAAAAAAAAGACCTCAAAGAAAAGAAATGTTGAACGAAGAATCAAGCAAGAAAGAAAAAGACCCCATCATATGCTATGAATGCAAGAAATTAGGTCATGTCAAATTTGAATGTCCAACATGGTAGAAATAAAATTAAAAAAAAGCAAAAGAAGAAAGCTATGGTGGCTATATGGAGTGATGGTGATGTTAATATATGCTCTAGAGTTAATCACTTAAATGAGGCATATATTATTAATAATGCAAACCTATCACTTAATCAAGTGATATAAGGTTTTTTCATGTTAATAGCATGACTGATAGTGATGAACTACTAATTAGATGAAACTTATGGAACATATTTGGCCTTGGAAAAGAATTATAATGAGTTAGAAGTATAGGATCCTTATGCATCAAAGCTATGATCCTAAAACTATTCCTAGTCATTGTTCTATTGAGATGAGGCATTGGTAATGCTCAAAGCCTAGCATATGTTATACCTTCTTACTTATGAAGTAAGCAACTGATCTCATGGGTTAAATATGTGGTATGCTTGGGATGGTTGTGGGTGCTTGTTTTGTAGAAAAAGTTCACTGAACATGGCCCAAGTGAGAATTCCATTTGGTAGTATCACTAAAATGTCTATGGAAATGTTCTCACATGGCAATCTTGTATTTAGTCCTGTGATTTATGATACTAGGTCATCTCGTGTGGGGAGTGTCATGCTTTGATTCCATCATAAATGGGTCCACTTTGATGGATGCCAAAGGTAGGGTGGTTTTAGGTATGGCATGAAGCAAATGAAAGTGGATAAGCAATCTAGAGAGAATTCACCACTCAAAGTGACTTAGAGACATATCTCATATGTCCTTGCCTTTAGTTAGTTTGATGAAGTTATTAGCTAAAGCATAATCAATTTAGAAAAAATCATTTCTCTAAATTCATATTGACCATATGCTACAAGAACTAACATGGATTGATATGTCAATAGACACAGAACTACACTCATAGTTTTTTTAGGATATTTGTGAAATGATTAACTTACACTGATAGGCTAATTACTGAAAAGCTTCTTTGAGGTCATACTAACTCTTTAACATTTACATGGACATGATAGTTTGCCAGACTCAACTCATGATCTATGTTTATAAATAGTAAGCTGTATACATAAATTACAGTTTATGCTTATTGCTAACATGTTGGGAACCTAATACGTCACACATAGTAGGACAATTTGTCGAATTAAACTTAAGATTCAATTATGTTGGACTTAATTAAATAAAAGGTTAAATTTTAAAGGGATTAATTGAAAAAAATTAGTTAATGAAATTTTAAGACAATTTGGATTTGAGAAATCCCAACTAGGATGTCTTAATAAAATAAAGTGAACAATGTTATCTTAACAAGACAATGTCTAAAGTAGACACATGTTAAAACAATATATAGAAGCTTGTCTTATCAAAACAATATCTAAAGTGGAAATGTCTTAATATAAGTTATCTTGATATCTTAATAAGACAAGGTGGAAAAACTTATCTTAACAAGATAATGTTTAAAGTGGACATGTCTTAAGATAAGTTGTCCTAGCCAAAGTTAGGGTTTTCCAAAATGATAGAAAGCTTCTCATCCATAAAGAATTTGATTGCAAATCAAATCTCATCATTTTGTATTTCATTAAGCCAAACATTGGTTTGATTATGTCTAACTTTGAGCTTAGCACTATAAGTTAGTGTTTGATTGGGATTCTAACACTTGCTAAGTAAAAGAGTTTGACTTGAGCAAGAAGTTTGATTATGAATCAGACTTTGTTAAACTGTGCTGAATGAATCCCATTAGGATTCTAAATGATAGGTTACTAATCAAACTCTTTGGACCAATAACATATCTAAACATAATGCTTTGGTTGGTTTATCCATGACTCTATGAGATAGATTTATGGTTGAATTGGGAAGCTTCAGGTGAAAGTGTTTCAACTTAGCTAGGAATTTAATCTTAAATTAAACTCTTATCTCTTGTTGCTTTAGGCAGTCGAACCTAGAAATTTTGATGGGCACATTTGGCCAAGCTTAAAGAGTTGGAAATTCACTAAGAGTTAAACACTTGACATAAGAAAAGTTCTCATCTTTTATGGACTTTTAAGATAGTAAAAACTTCATCATATGCCTATCTAAGTCTAGCCGATTATTTAACATGTTCACTGTGAAACATAACTCCATGGAATTGAATTAGAATTGGTTTTGCTAAGGTAGTTCTTGAGATGAAAACATGTTTTTCCCTTTAGGTAATTGACAAGAGTTAGCATATTTATTTTTACTATAAAAATTAATTTTTGTCCCCTGAGTGAAAAATCAATGATGAATTTGACCAAGCCATATAATGGAATTGTAGCAAGCCCCTCCATTAACTTTTTAATTTTGTTTATTAGCACACTAAGAATTTTCCTTGGGTACATTCAACCAAAGAGAGAGTCGAAGAAAGCAACATTTTGATAAAGACTGAGGCTTACTTGCTAGCATAGGTGAATGACCATGCCTTGAGAAGGCTCAACAATCATTCGTATTCATCACTATTAGAGGGAAAAAATTGTGCACCTTGTGCCTTTTGAAAGAGATTAAAGTAACCATGCCACGGGAACATTCACATAGGGAATGTCATGCTTATAATTACAAGTCTCTGAGTAGGTAAGATTTCAAGTCAGATATGTGTTTTTTAAATTGCTAAAATACAACCACATGTAAATCTCAACCTAAGATCTTGTAGAAATCTAGGTAGTTCTCTGTTCATATTTTCACTGCATATGTTTATTATTAAACATTTTTATGCCTATTTCAATATGCATGAGCATAGATTTCCTGACAAGTGACACCCCTGATAATGATGATGACAAAGTAGCCGACATATGTTTCACAGCTCTTGATAAGCCCAATGTATCTTTTAAACTAGCAATTTAATTTCGTATAAATTTATAAATTGCAAGATGCCTTTTGATGATTTTGCTTTAAAGTTTAAGGCCATGAACTTGAAATATAGGAAAATGATTTCAAAATAAAAAAATTCTTTATTAAACAAAACTAAAAATGTTTTCGAAAAGAAAGTTACTGATTTAAAAGTCAAAATTGATAATTTAACAAGAAAGTATACAAATTTAGACAATTTATTTTCTAGATTCTATAAATTACATTAAAAGCATAATGACATGCTAAAAAACTTGAAGAACTTTCTTTAAAAAGGATGGTTTAAGCTATAATGGCATTGAGAAGGAAACTAATTTCAAAAATTTCTCTGTCAAACCATGTAAATTGTATGATGCATCTAGAATGTGCTCTCAATGTCATAAATTAGACATTTATATTAATCATCCCTTGAAGGTTGTCACTTACAGTGTTAAACTCACTAGGAATACATAGATTCCTAAAGGAGCTAGCACATCTTAAGATAAGATTACTAAAAGGAAGTGGATCCATAATGGCACAAGAACTATGAACACTAATGCTCAAAGGCCTAAAAAAATTTGGGTACCCTAAACCAAAATATAACTTTGTATTTGTAGGAAGATGAGCATTGCTTCAAGGTGAATTCAAGAGGGAAAAACTTTGGGTACCTGGATAGTGTAGACACCTAATTCTGTCCAGGCCTTTTCTAAGCAAGTAGAGCTCAATTCGGGACTTTAGGTAGCGCAAACCAATCTCCCTTCCTCGACCAATTTCAAACATCCACGAACATAATTAAAAGATCATAAAAAATAATAAAATAAAATTAATAAAAATAAAAATTTAAAAAAGGTATTGCTGGGTGCTACGTTGTCAGTAATGCTATGTGAAGAAAAAAAGAACATTTGAAATGCTTAGGGATGAAATTGAACAATTAAAAACTTTATAATGTAACAAATGTCATTTTCAAGAAATACATGAAGATATATTAATACATTTCATTAATGTGTTGATACATCATTAGGTTTTCATCATTCCATACCTAGAGCATGCATTTGTATTGATAAGAGGCCATATTGTATTGATACAATGTCAGGTTTTATGATTTTTTTATGGTTCTAAAAGCTATTTTACTGATACAAGCACCAAATGTATTAACACTATATGACATTTTTCATAATGGGTAAGATTTTTCAGCTAAGTTTTCTTATATTTCACTATCATAATGGCCTTGGATTACTTTATAATCAAATAAGGGGTGCTTTACTAATTTTTTACATCAAAACATGAGTATGAGAACTATTTACATAGCTAAGCTGTTAGAGCTTGAATAAGCTTAAAATATATGAGTTTAATGTTCTAATTATGTTTAAAACTAAATGACATTTAGTTTAGTTATTTGTTGACTATTTTAAGCTTAAAATATATGAGTTTAATGTTCATGCATTTTTTTATGAAAATACTATGATTATTGCATCAACACCATGTAAAGTAATGAATTTATGCATGTTCATAAGGTGTTTTGTGCTCAAAATCAAATATGACATGTATTTTATGAAATTTTCAAGCATTATTGTCATAATTTACATGTTCATGCATTCTTAATGAATATTTTGTGATTGTGGCAATATTACCATTCATATTAGTAAATCTATATGTGTTCATGTTAATGTGGTGTTTTGAAAGTAAATATCATATATGATATCATGCTTGTATGTTTAATGGTGAAATAAAATGTTATGTTTAGGAGTATTAGACATCTTTGGGGACCATTTTTAATTTTTCCATGATGTTTCACGCATATTAAGGATCGTTTTGCAACTTCCTCGCACTCTAGGTTTATTCTTGTCATTTTCCATGATTTATAACCATTCATATGATTTCTTGCATTTCAAGTCATTTAGGCTAGTTTTCATGACCTAGGAACTTTTATGCAATATATGAATTTTGGGGTCATTTAGGTCATTTTTCATGATCTAGGGACTTTTATGCAATTTCATGTATGATAGGTTCATTTAGGTCATTTTCCATGATCGAGGGATTTTTATGCAAATTTCATGTTTAAGGGGCCATTTTGGTCATTTTTTATGATTAGGGACATTTATGCAATTTCATATATTTTAGAAATATTTAAGTCATTGCCTATTACTTATGAATTATTATCCAAAATTTTACGCATTTAAATAATTTTCTATGATTTAAGGACCATTTTATAATGTCCATTCATTTTATAATTTTCTATGAATTACCATATAAAATACTTTGTATCGATACAAAAAAACATTTTTGCCTACTTTGAGCAATTTTTTGGCCTTCGCACCATTGATTTAAAAATCTGACTTAAACATGTTTTTTGCACCAAAAATCATCAAAATTCATATTAGGCCTTAGCATTGGACTTATGATTGGATTTTAACGAGTTTTTTAGGCCCAAATAGCTATGATAAAGGACTTTTTTATGATATTATGCAAGTTACTAAAAGGCAGGATTGATTTTTCTCAATGCTCAGCTGCATAAAGTGGTGTTGATCCACTATTTTTGCTAAGCAAGCCAATAAGTTTGCATGGTAGCTGAGCATAGTACCTTGTCCCTACATGAGGTACATGCTTTAAAACTCCATAATACCCTTGCTTTTTGCATTTTTTGTCTTCATATTCATAAGGCTATATATGCTAACTTTGGCTCAGTTGAAAGAAAAGGATACAAACACATTTTTAGTAGAAAACACTCACTTTCATACATTTTCTTAACATTTCTCAGCCTCCAAAAACCCTCACTATTCCCATATCTCCTTAAAACCACCACTAAAAACCCTTCCAAGACCCTCAATTCCATTCATTTCTCCTTTCAAAACTCCCTTCCATCAACAACCTAACTAAAAAACTCATTTTTTTCATCATTATTTTGCTAATCAACATTAAAAGAGGGAAGAAAGTGAGTCCAAAGTTGCTATTCAAAGAAAAAGGCTAAAGCTTAAAGCTTTTCCTATATTTTCTCCCCTTGCACTATTTATTTTCTTGTTTTCAGCATTTGCATCATCCTAGTGACCCTTTTCATGTTAGCGTGACCATATTAGGATTTTCATGCATTATTATGGCCTTAGTTGTGGTAGTCTTAGGCTTTGCATGATTTTTTCTTGCTTTGATGGCCAAACATGTCATGTTTTATTTTCACCATCATAATAGTCCCTATTCATGCATTTTTTTGTCATGTTTCACCCATCTTCACATGTTCAACTCATACTTGAATATCCACCTTAATATGTCTTGAGCATATTTATGCATTTTCTTGCATTTTGGTAGGTTTCATAGAACAAAATGTCATCTTGAAATTTCCAGCATGTTTTTCCTTGTTTAAACATGTTCATATAACTTTTCATAGCGTGATTCTTGATGTCATTTATGAAGTCAATGTGTCCATGTCTCTATCCTACTCATTTCCTTGAATTATGGCCATCTTTTCCTTGCCAAAACATCATTTTTTTTAAATGTGTCATCTAAGTCCATCTTCATGCATGTCATATTTTTTCTTAACATGTTCATCAAAATGTTAGCTTGTTGACTAAAAAAATATTATTTTTAAGAAAAGCCTAAGCTAAATTTACGTTAACTCTAATAAATGGAGAAAATATGGATTTAATTTTTTTTTACAAAATTGGTCCTTCAATCTTAGGGATAAATCAAGTTTTATATGTTTGGATTCATGGTCAAATGAAGTTAAAAGTTTTGGTTTCAAAAATAAAATAGCCTTTTACTTGTTTTAAAATGTTGAAGCCTTGATTTGGAGCTTAATGCCCATATTGGTGACATGGGTAATTAGCTATTTCGCCATCCCAAACTATTCTAAGATTATGTAAATAAGCTTGGGAAGCTTATGTCACCCATTCCTTTCTATCAAAGACATTCGGATGTTCTTGACTTGAGTTTAGTCCTAAGAAACCTGAAAATCCTAAAAACTCTTATTTTTGCTCTAGTAGCACTGTGCTCACCACTTAAAAAATTATTTTTGAGCCTAAGCACATTTTTTAAGAATTTTTTGATATTTTCCTTGAAATAGCATCGAATTACCATTTGAATGATGTGTCATTTGCATCTAGACAATTTTGGATAAAGGAGTTACGATTTTTTGAACCTTCGCTATTTGGAACCCCTGGAATCAATGATTTGCACTCTGTTTGGGTTGTTTCGACCCATCATGAGATTTTCCTAAATTTAAAAAAATTTTCCCAAAAATTTCATTAAATTCTTTTTCTAGAAAGGTATCAGTTAATGATTTAACAATCTCAAATGAGTTTAGGGCATTTTTTTCAAAAGTTCACTACACTTTGTCCCCAGCACATGCTATCAATGCCAAAACCAACCCAAATTCAAAAATTAATTCTACCTAGAAATGATTTTCTAGGATTTTCAAAATATTTTTATGCTAATCCTCATCGAGTCACTTTTCCAATGGTATCTCATTTATCCCCATAAGCCTTTGGATGGACCCAAAACAAATTTGGAAATGGAGATAGCTTGATTTTATCCCCTATTTTTGGAACTAAAATTAACCCAATTTTTTGAACCACCTTCGTTGAGACTTTCAAATGTCTCGAAGTGCATCTGATTAACTCCCCATGGAGTCATGTACTCCAACATAAGCCCTTTAGACTTGGATAAAGGCTAAAACAAAAGGATAATTTTATTCAAATTCTCGGTTTCTACTTTTAAAATACCTTTGTCACACAAAATATTCCTTTTCTCCATATATATATATATATATATCAAAATTTTCATCAATAGGGATACTCTAACCCCACCTCTTTGAGGAGATACTCGAACCCCATTTTTCATTCAAAACATAAATTTTCTCTTTCTCAGACCTTCTCAAGGCTTCTAACCAAAACATTTTTTAATCATGTCTAAAATTTTCACCTTTGGCAATACCTAAACCCACTTTTCAAGGGGATATTCCAACCCCTTTTCATTTAAAATCTGAATTTTCTTTTTCCTAAAACTTTTTGGGTCTTTTTATTAAAACCTTTTTTTGAACACATCCAATATCATCACTATTAGGGATACTCCAATGCTACCTTCCGAGGGGATACTCTAACCCTACTTTTTCAATTTCACTCGAAATCCAAATTCTTTTTCCCGAACATCCCCAGGTTTACTAATTAAAACTTCCTTTTTCTATCCCTCAAGTTACCACCGAATCTAAATGCATCTTAACATTGTCATTCCAATTATTCCTTAATAATTAAAGATAATTACAAGATAATTTTGATTGTCCCTCTTTTTATGCTTTTTTGTGTTTATTTTTATGCAACATTATTATATTCTTTTTCTTTTTACTAACACATTTCCTTTTGTAATGACCATTGTTCAGTCATATTTTAAAATTTATTTTAAAAAATTACTAATATTCCACATTGACATCTCTTTAGTGCTTGACATGGAATATTTGAATATTCAAAATTTAATCTAGAAATTATTTTCATAAAAAATTCCTATGTTCCCTACACCTTCGGCGTACACAGGTGATCTAAATTTTGTTTCAAAACCAAGATCTATAATTTTCACAAAAATTCATGCATTAAAAGAGGATTATGTTAGAATAATAATAAAGGACAACTGAGTAAACTGAAATCGAAGTAAAACATGGTTAATAGGTATCGATTTTGGGCATTATGGGGGTGCTAATATTTCCCTATGTGTAACCAACTCTTAAACCCAACTGACGAATCTCTAGACCTTATATACCTCGAAATTGATGTTTCGAGTTTTGTAACTCAAAATATTATTTTTAATAGGCATCTGCTCATGCTCAGTCTAAAATGATCAATGCGACCTTAAATTTATGGCCACTTTGTGGTAGCCTTTTAAGACTAGTTGGATGAGTGATTCACCTGACAATCTTTTTTCCCCTCATATTACTATACCTAATTCAGATCTCGATCAAGGAATAACCTAAAGGCTTTAACCAACATAACTACCCATTTTTCAAATCGTGCGTGCTCCTTTGAATTGTGAAAAAGGGTATGTTGTGATAGCCTAGCAACTCCACTAGGGATAAAACTGAGAAAGTTAGGCCTAAGACTAGCCATGTCTTACACGATTCTTGATTTCTTGATTTTTGACATTATTTAGCCATAATCCCCTTCTATCTTTATCTACTAACCTTTTATAATTCGTGGTTTTTATCCCATAATTGTCAAGGACTACTCTAATCCTGAATAGATATCGATTTGAATAAGTATGGTAATAAAAGGTAAACAAAAGTTTTGATTATTTCCCTAACAAACACCATGCACCTACATTTGAATTAGATTTCTACCAAACTCCATAGTAAGGTTAGCGTCCCAACTATTAAGAGGAAGTGAGTTGTCCACCTTCATGAGTATCCCTTTGCATATGCATAAAAGAGCTTTTAAGGTGTAAATTACCTATGTCTCCCATGAGTACCCTTCCACATTTGCATAGGGAAATACATCCACCGGCTCAAACCCATTTCACCGAACTTGCAACAAGCCTAGGGTTAGGGTGCCTCGACTGTCCTTACCATACAAAGAGTGATTCAGATACCTATTTAGGCATCAACTCTAACTTATATATAAACCTTACGAGCCAAACTATGTCAAACCATGTTGAAGTGCTGCTAGAATAACCTGGAAAGTAGGATCACTCAGTGAAACACTTCTTACCTTTACTCTATATACTATGGTTACATGGGCGATGATTGGTGAACATTGTCGCCTGTGTTTGTCATTTCTATTTTCATGATCATTTCTTTAGGATATGCCAGTATGTTCAATGGCAAATCCTTTTTAATAAGTGGGTGATGACAAGCGAATGCCATTACCTACAATGCGATCTTAAAATAGTTATATTTAACCAAAATAAACTGTCATGTCATCCGAATGATGGCTTAACGTCTACTCAAACATCACCACTTCAATAGTTAGTCTTAGTCCTCGTGAGGCATCGTATTACCTTGTTAAAAGGCAAAGTGTTAAAAAAGACATGTTGTTCTGTTGATTGTTCAATGTCTCCACATTCACGGCCATCATGTCTATCCTTGGCATCATATTGCTTATTCTTGGGGTAAATTTTATGATGCACTTTTATTGTTATTATTTCATTCCTTTATCCTTGTGCCTATTATTTCGTATGTTTACTAACTTATTTCCCCCTTTTTGCTTTTTTTTTCATGTATGCATCATTTCATCATAATCATCATCATCATGGGATAATTGGCCAATGATTTAGTGTTCATCAAGGGTGTCTGTCATTGAGCAACATTCCACTTAAGATCTAAAGCCTTTTATGGAAGTTCGAGCATGGTCAGAGTGCTAGCTACATGAAGATAGGACATCTTGAAACTCGGGTATGTTTCAATAATGCATGAAAGGGCCAAGATAGGGTATCATCAGAATAACTGGCAAGACCTGAAGGATGTATGAACAAGTTAGGATAATACTGAAAAGGAATTATGCATGATGAGATCTAGAGACATTGCTCTTTCACTCTAAATCCAATTGGATGTCATCCTATTGCAAGCAGCATCTCAGTTTTGGAACCTAGCCTATTATTTTCCTTGTTTTTTGTGTTTGGGGATGAGTTGTCAAGATGAATTACTCGCTTGACTTAACCCTCAATAGTCATTACAAAATGACCAATTTTTTTGTGTTGCCACCAATCTATTTTGGCTAGGTAAGATTGATCACCTATCAGATTTATATTTCAAGGTTTACAAAACCCTCAAAACAAACTTCAAGATCTATGACAATACCAGAGATTGCATAAAAGGGTCTAGGAGTCGATTATAATCGCAAGTAATGATCAACCTTTTTGTGGTGCCCGAAAATTAGTACCTTATTAATTATGTGTTAGTTTAAATTTTGATTTTTATTCGATTTCAATATTTAATATTTAATTATAATTACCACATCAAAAATAAAATTTTATGAAAAAAAATTATTATTTCAAATGAGAAAATTAAGTTTTTAGTATTTTTGAAAATTAAAATATCTTTCGCACCTTTTCAAAGAACCAAAACAACAAGAAAGTTTTTATCATTCTCTTTCATACCTTACTGGAGAGCCAGTGGAATATGAAATGTTTTTTTTAATCAAAATATTTTTTGTACTCAGTTGGAAAATCAGTGGAATACAAAAGGCTTTATCTTTACAAAAAATGTTCAATCCTAACTTTCTTTTAAAAATGATATTGCATTATTAAAATAATCGATAAATCCCTCTTATATTTTAAGAGAAATTCTGCATACTATTTTAACTCAGAGACATTACCTTAATTTTCTAAAAAGATATCTGATTGTATTAAAAATATTAATAGGGTATCTTAAGACCTAAAAATAATGTAAAATGTCAAACCTTTTCCCAGTGTATACTTTCAACATGAAAGTATCCCAACATTCACATTGGACTTAGTTTTTGATACAAAATTACCAAAATGCCCTTAAGGTACACCTTCAACATGAAAGTATCCTGATATTCCTAAATGACTCGAAAATAATCATAAAAGGATGAACCTATCCTAAATATGCACCTTTAGCATAAAAGCATCTCGGTGGCTATATCAAACTTAGTTCTAGGAAAATTATCAAGATGCCCTCAGGGTATACGTTTGACATGAAATTTTCCCATTGCCCTAACAGTCACAAAAAGAATCATCAAAAAGTGAACCTATCTTAAATATACAAATTTGGCATAAAAAGCATTCTAGTGCCTACCTAAAACTTGGTTCTAAGAAAATTACCAAAATACCCTTAAGGTATACCTTTAACATGAAATTATCCCACTAATTCTAAGGACTCTAAAATGACAAGAAATAATCATTTGACTATAAAATGGGGAAATTAAAACATTAAAAATGAATTAAAATGCAAAAATTATAATTAAGCCCCTAAATATTTTAAAATTACATTTCATACCCTAAGGGAAAATCAAAAAAATATGAAAAGCTTTAATATTTTCTATGCCCCTCTAGAGGATCAGAGGAATGTTGAAATAATTCAAAATGATCAAAATACCCCTAAATGAATGATTTTTCCTAATGAACTAAAAAATTTTCAATTTTTCAATTTAGTCATTACATAACGAAAAATCATAAATAACCACCAAAAACATCATGAAAAATCACAAAAACCATACTAAAAATAATATTAGACATTTGACCAAGCACCTGTGACCTTAAAACAAATTTTTTCTACTATTGCAAATTAGTTCCTAAACTTTTTAAAATTACAAAAATACTACTAAAACTTAAAAATGCCTAAATCATGTTTAGGAATGCATGAAATATTACTCCCATGGTACTAGGGGTACCATTTAGTCCAAGCAAGAATGTTTGGGCCAAGCAAGAATTTCAAAAAACTTTTTAATATTTTACAACTTAGTCCCTGTATATCTAATAATTAGAATATAACATCAAAATTATCAAAATTTCACTAAATCATGTTTTCATGGGCCGCTTTTGGCATTTCAGGATTTAATTGAAAGATGATAAAATCAAAAAATAAAAATATAATAACTGAAGGACCACTGTTTGGTTGCCTTGTCATATTAAAAAATAAAGATGAGAAAATCATGTTTGTAGAGACCTTATTTTTTGGGAAGATCTAAAATGCCTATGGGTCATATTAAAGGAAAATCTAAAATAAGGCATCAAAGGCCATTTTTCATGGTGTCACTGAAGCCATTTAGATGAGTACATAGATCAATTTCCCACTGTTTATGACCATGGTGAGGTAAGTCGGGAAGCCACAGGTACGTGCAAGTTATATTGATGAATAAGTATCGATACCAAGGGTATGGTATCAATACCTAAGGTGTGGTATCGATAGATAGTATGTTTGCATCAATATAGAACTTAGTAGAACCTATGGGAAGAAGGTTAGCTAAGCATAGTAGCTAGAGATATCCTTTAGTACATGAATAAAGATGAAAAATGCCCTTGCCTTGTCTCCCAAAAGCAATGGTTGAACTTTATGTTTAAAAGAGGCAAAGTTGGCTTAGCAAAGGGATTTTTTCCAACCATTCCTAAGAATCCCCTCTAGCAATCTCCAATAACAAAAACTCTCCCAAAACATTTTCCATTTCCTTTCACCATTAACCTTATTTTATTCCTGTAGTTCCCCTAAACCACCTCTAGAAAACCTTCAAAAATTTAACTTTTCACACATTTTCATCCTTAAAACACCTTACCATCAACCATATTACTAGAAAGTTTCTTCCTTTCATCTTTTTCTTGCTAAATAATAGCGAAAAGAGGGAAGGGACTAAGCTTAATGTCACTTTTTTAGGAAGGGAGGAAAGTTCAAGCTTTTTTGGTATATTTTTTACCTTGTTCATACATTTTCTATTTTCTTCATCTACATCATTTTATTGATCTCTTTATGTTAGCGTGACCATCCTAAAACTCTCATGCAATATTATTGCCATGGCTGTGGTAGTCTTAGGATCTTAATGACCCTCTTAATACCTTAATGTTGTTTGAATATACAAACATGCCATGCTTCATTTTCATCACTATCAGAGCCTTTGTTCATGCATTTCTTGCCATGTTCTTTTCATATTTTAAATGTTCATAACATGCATTGAGTATGTTCATGCATTTTCTTTTATTTTAAAGAGCCTTATGTCATAAAAATGTTGTCTTGACAACTTTAACATGCTTTCCTCTACTTAAGCATGTTCATCTCATTTCCATTCATCTTATTTGTTATCTTCTTGCATTTTTGCCACCCATTTCCATGTTAAAATGTCACCTTTGTATGTTTGCATGTTTAGTTCCTGTTTATCTTTGTGCATGTTGTATTTGGTTCATGTCATTCTAGTCAAGATGCACCCTTGTTTGCTAAAAATCTGATTTTTAAAAGAAATCCCCAAGTTAAGTTTATGCTACCTCCAATAAATGGAGATTAGCATGGATTTAAGGTTTTAGCATATTAGTCATCTAATCTTAAGGATACATTAAACATTTTAGATATGGATTCATGGTAAAATGAGTTAAAGATGCTATTCTCTCAAACAAAATCCCTTTTTGGTATAAAATATATAATAAGCCTTGTCTAAGTTTTAACACCTCCATGATGGCATAATCAATAGGTTGTTTCATCATCCCAAACCACTTTGGGACTATGGAATGAATTCATGATGCCATGTTAGTCAAGTCCTTGTGTGGTGAACTTTTGAATGTCTATAACTGGAACTTGACCCCCTAGGAAAACTGAACAATCAAATAGTCCCCTGTTTATGCTCCAACAGCACTGTGGTTTGAGTCTAAAAAATTATTCTACCCATCAGAGCCTATGAACAAGAATTGTTATCTTTCTTGGAGATGTAATTAGTCAGTGTTACCGTGTTAGGAATTTTCAAATGTAATCATGTGTAATTAGGATATTCTGTTGCTTTGATGAAAATCGCTACTGGAGGAGTTGCCTCTTAATATCCAATTGTCCTTTTTGCATTTGCATGACTAACCCAATTCTTTTATTATTTTATTTATTCATGTTAATAGTCATTTATCCTCATGATCGCATCGCATCAAACATGCTTATAACATAAAAGTCTAATCCAGTAATAATTTAAAGTGATGGTACTTTAAAACATGAAAGCTATAGTTTGTCATCAGTATAACACTCGCAATCATCAAAAAGTGATGGAAAACGATCACTAAGCCCACAATGAAAAACTTGAACTCATGTGTAGGGAATCTCAAGAGTAGTCACTCTATAGGAATGAAGAACTCTAAGCTTAGATTTTGAACTAACCAATCTATTCTGATGCATTAAAAGAAAAAAGGCTGACAAGCACGGTCGATGGTAGAAAAGAATCGACCAATATTGAAAGCAATTTGAATGGCGGTACTGAAGATGTCGATGCTCAAGGAAGGGCATTGCATTCATTTACATCAACCCTCTAACATCATCTCATTTGTTCTAAGGATTTTAGGGTGCAGGCTTTTCACCAATAGGGCCTATAGTCCCAGACCTTGATGAGCAAACAGAACAAGTAAAAGTAAAAAGGTTATCAAAAAATGATGCAGACTTGAAAAAATAATATTAATCACTAGAGAAGCATCTCTAAGCTATCAAAGGATGTGCCAAATTTTGGATTATGCATGTAAAATCATTGAGGCTGGTTTCAAGTCTCGTTATCCCGCCTAAGTTTAAATTGTCAAATTTTGAAAAGTACAATGAGACTACCAACCCACTACCCACTTTTGCATGTATTACCGTAAAATGGCTGGGTATAAAGAGAATAAGAAACTAATAATTCATTACTTTTATGATAGTTTGACTAAGGCAGCTATCTAATGATATATAGGGCTTGATCTCGTAAGAATTCAGACTTGGATAGATTTAGCGCATGCCTTTCTTAAGCAATATAAACACGTGTCTGATTAGACTCCAAATCACCTCTCTCTTATGAACATGGAAAAGAAACCCTTTAGAGCTTTCGTTAGTATTCTCAAAGCTGAAAAGAGGAGATAGCTTAAGTTTATTCCCCTTTGACTGAAAAAGAAATGATGATCATGTTTGTTGGCACCCTGCAGCTTCCTGCTATGAAAGGCTAGTAGGAAATGGCATAACAAAATTTACCAATATGGTTATATCGGGTGAAATAATTGATAATGCTGTCAAAAGTGGTAGGATATCCATTAGAGAATCATTCAGGTCAGTCAAAAAGTCAACAAATAAGGGTAAATAGAAGGAGGTAAATATTGTTAGCAAAAGTCATGCTAGTTTAATCAAAATCAGTGTTGGTGTAGGCCGTGTATATTTTAAACATGTTAAATCAAGGTTTAAACCCCTACTCACCAGCCCCACAACTAGTTTATTCTGTTAGATTTTCTTTAGAGATGAGTTTTGCATTGAACCCTATCTAAAACATGACCTAAGGCACACAACCTCGCAACATGAGCAATACAAAAGCCCTACACTATCAATAAGTGCCTCCAGAAATGAAGCACTTTAAGCCACTCTTGTATTTCTACAAAGAGATTTACTCTCGTCTATTGGTAGGTCAATTAGTGACCTTGATATTAATAAACCCAAGATCACCACCAAATCTTAAGTGGTACGATGAGAATGCCTATTATTAGTACCACACTGGAGCCCAAAGTCATTCTATTAAGCAAAGAAATCAAAGTGAAGAAATGGTTGGGCTGTCTTGCTACCACTGCGGTCAAAGGCATAATTTCCAACATTGCTTATCTTCTTAGAAATGGTCCAAGAGATGATGGACTGGTCCGTGATTAAGTTCTATGAGGAGTGGAATAAACACATTGGTCCTTCCATTAATGACATAGATTAGAAGAGGCTTACTGAGGATTGAATCTTAAGTTATCTATCTCTTATGAGCATGGAAATTAGAGCTGATAAAAGTTTTAGGCAGTTGCTTTAAGATGGATAGAAGAAGCATCCCTAATTCATCCCTTGTTGATAGAAAAAAGAGATGATTGTCATATTCATCGGCACATTGTAAGCCCTTTCTTACGAGAAGATAGTGAAAAACTTCCCAAAGAGCTTCATAGACATAGATGTACTCTATGGAATGATAAATAAAGTTATGAAAAATGAATTAGGTAGAAAAAATATCTACAATGGCAAAAAAAAGGAAAAATGAAGGCTAATCAACAACCAAAATCTGAAATTGAAGTTGTAGACACCTTATTTTATTCCGGGTAATTTTTTTAGCAACCTAGGGCATGGACATGAGAGGGGGCGATGATTGCCAGGCAATGTCACCCAGCAAAAAAGTATTTTTGAGAAGGTCAAGGAGGCCTATGGATCATATCAAAGATAAATGCAAAGATATGGCATTAAAGGACATAGTTCAAGGTGTCCGAGGACAAAAGATATGAGAAAATTCATAATTTTGCTTGAATGTATCGATACATGGTTCTCATGTATCGATACAATGCTCCAACAATCCAAAAATTTGAAATGTCCCCATTTGTATCGATACAGGAGCTTAATGTATTGATACTAGGCCATGCCAAGACCAAAATGTGCATTCTATAAAGAAATGTATCGATACATATCAACATGTATTGATACAATGGTTCATAGTATCGATACACTGGTTCATAGCATTGATACAACACTTAAGGTTTTTGGACCAAATGTATCAATACATTTTGCAATGTATCGATACATGTAGGCCATTTTCCACAGTCCAAGAATTTTTGACTCATCCATCATTGATCCAAAACTTGATTTTAACTCGTTTCTTTGCATCAAAAAGAATCAAAACCCATATCAGATTACGAATTTGGACTTTTGAATTAACTAAAACATTTTTTTAAAGTCTAAATTAGATCAAAAAGGTCAATGTCACATGATCACCCTACTCCTCTCTAGTTTGTTGACCAAGATTACCATCAGCCACCATATTTGCTAGAAAATCACTTTAACATTTAAACCAGCCACCCTTTATCCATCACAATAGTAGCAAGTTGCCTCCTACAGCCACTCTATAGCCACCAAGCTGACATCATTTTGTCCCCCTTGAGAAATGACTAAAAGCACCTCCAATTTAGCTCTAAAATGCTGGTATAAATAGACTACTTATATCTTAGTTAAGGGACTTTTAGATTCCAGCTTGTTTTAGCTTCCAAAAACATATTCACATATCAAGAAAACCAAATCTCGTAGCTCTTCACTCAGCACCCAAAAAGAGTCCTAAAACACTCACTCTCAACCATTACATATTCTAAAAATTACCCTCATCCATACTAGAACCAAAACCCCATTGTTTCTCTCTTTTTTTTGCTTATTAACTGTAAAGAAAGAGGTAAATTCAAGCTATCTCTACTGCTCCAACTATTTCGCCAAAAATTGAAGTTTTGTTGGCATAACTTCTTACTTTATCACTTTAATTTTTTATTTTTCAGCATTTTCATCATTTTAGTGAGCTCTCTATGTTTCCATCACCCTTTTAGGATTCTTATGCATTATTATGGCCTTTGGTTGTGGTAGTTTAGGATTTGGATGCCTTAATTCCCTTTTGATGTGCAAAATGCCTCATCTTATCCTTATTATTTTGATAGCTCTTGCTCATGCATTTTATGCCATATCCATGCATCTTGTTATGATTAATCCATGTATGAATCCTTAGCCTAGCATATTTCAAGCATATTTATATGTTAGCTTGCATTTTGCCATGAATCATTATCATTTTCAACATGCTTCACTCTATGAGATGTGTGCATAACATTTTCTTTGTCAAGGCCATTGGTAAAGTTTGTATCCCTATTTATGTTTTGTGCCATCCCCTTGCATGTTCATTGTCTTCTCCTTGTCTAAATACATGTTTGATGGCTATCAAAAATTGATTTTCAAAACCTTCCCAAGCCAAGCATGTTAACCTTAACCAATGAGGATTATCACGAACTTAGCATTTTCCTTAAAGTTAGCAAAATATCTTGGGGAAATTAAGCTTTCTAGATCTAGAATCTTGGTCAAACGAGCTCAAATCTTTTGATTTTGCAATGAAAATGGCCTTACACTTGTTCTCAAAATGTTCGTGCCTTATTTTTAAGTCAAAACTTTGAGTGGTATGATCAATAGGCTGTTTCACCATCCCAAATTACTCTAAGCCTATGCAAATGCATTCACAATGCTTATGCCACTCTTTCCCTTCAGTCATGGATGTTCGAATGTTGATGACTCAAGTTTGGACCCGTAAACATAAAGAAAATAAGAAATATCCTCTGCTTTGCTTTGTCCTCTACTAGAAGCATCACTGTTACAAATTGAAAAATCACTTTAAAATCCCAAATGATTTTTCATGAAATTTATAATATTTTTCTCTGAAAGTGTGTCAAAATATCTTTAAAATGAGGCCTTGTTCATCCCTGAATCAGTCTAAATGAATGAGTTATGACTTTTCAAACCTAGACTATCCAGAATCCCTGAAGTGAACAAAGTGCACTCTGGTTAGGCCCTTTAGGCTTACTAAACGATTTTTCCACATCCATTCAACATTTTTCCTAAAAAGTTCATGAAATTCCTTTTTTGGAAAGTATTATTTGTAATTTTTTGATACCAAATGAGTTCGAAATGATTTTTCAAATTTCAACATAACTTGTCCCTCATATGCTCTGCCAGCTGCGAAATTAATCCAAACTTGAAAATTTATTCCCCCGAAAAGTGACTTTTTGGGACATTAGGAATATTTTTAAATTGACCGTTATCGAGTTACCTTTCTAATAGTATCTTGTCCACCCTCTAAAGTCTTCAAACCAATTTAGAATAAATTCAGAAAATAGGATCACACAATGCTGTCCCTTGTTCTCGAGCACGATCAAAATTAAGTTGTTTTCCCAAATTTCATCTCGAGACATTCGAATGTCTCCGTATCACCTCGATCAGACTCGAGAACATGCTTTAACCTCCCACAAGTTCGTATAAAGGAAAAAACATATTTTACATCTTTACAATCCTCATTCAGAATAATTTCTTTTGCCAAAAGTCATCCAAATGCTCACTCATTTTCTAAATCGCAAAGTTTTGTCAACTTAATTTTTCTAACCTAACTTTTATAAAGAGTGTCAGACATGTCATTTTTCAGGATATTCCAACCCTGTCCTTCAAGGGGATACTCTAACCTTGCTTTTCAAAATTGTCAAGATTAAAATCTTTTTTTGTCAAAATTTTTTGTCATCGACGGGGATATTCCTACCTCAACCTTTCGAGGGGATACTCTAACCCCACTTTTCAAAATTGTCAAGATTTAAAAAATCTTCCTTCATCAAAATTATTTGTCATCCATGGGGATACTTTAACCCTGACCTTCCGAAGGGATACTCTAACCCTATTTTTCAATCAAAATTGATAAGATTTAAAAATCTTCTTTTATTAAAATATTTGTCATCCACGGGGATACTCAAACCCCATCTTTCCAATGGGATACTCCTACCCTGTCTTTCAAATACAATTAAATTTTTCTCTTTCTCAGATTTCCATGAATGTGTCAGGAAAACTTCGTTCAATCAAGGATCCCAGATGCGTCTCAAAAAATGTCAATTCAGTTATTCCTAGATAATCGATGCCAATTGCGAGATAAATTCTAATAGTCCATCTCTTCCCTTTATCATTACATTGAATAGTCCATGTTATGTTACTTCATTTGTTGCTGTACTAATATGATTTCTTCATGATGATTATTTGAGTGCATATTTTCAAAATATTTCAAGTAAAACTAAAGGTAATATTCTGCATGTATCTCTCCAGTGCCCAAAGTGGAATATTCTATTTTTCAAAGTAAAATCCATAGGTCATTTTTATTGAAGATCTCTATACTCCCCATCTCTCCGGGGTATGTATAAGATTGACTCTTTTCATCATAACTTGGATTTGTATTTCTATAAAATTCATGCATAAAAAAAGGGTTATATCAAAATAGTAATGAGTTAAGATTGAAAGAATCGAAACTGAGATAAGGCATTGCTAGTAGGGTACCAATTTCGAGCATCGCAAAAAGGTTCGTATCTCATCATGTGTAACCAACTCTTGAACCCAAATAATGAATATTTATGCTACATAGGCCACGGGATCGATGTTTTGAGTTTTATAACTCAAAACATAGGTTTCAATAGGCATTCGGTCATGCCTAGCCTAAAATGATCGGTGGTGACTCCATGCGTTGGCCATTCATGATAGTCATCCTAGAGCAATAAGATGAACAATTTGTCTTATGCTCACCTTCACTATATCACAAGTCGAGAATCCATACATTCTCGTTCTCATCACATCGCAAAAGAAAAGTCTTGATCAAGAAGACATTTCCAAGTAAAAATATTTTAAGTTGTACGCGCCCATAAATCCATGAGCATCCACCCTGAGGTATGTTACGATAGAAGCCAGTTCATCCCAAACTCGTTTGATGACTTCTAGAACTTCTAAACCGTTTATGACCCTATTCTTCAAACATGCCAAAAAATTCATGTTATGGTTTAAAAGATGATAAATGAGGGTAGCATCAAATTCAATGATAAAAGGTGAACCCTGCATATCGAGTCTGCAAATGCAACATTATCTATCAACATTGTGGAAAAAAAGGACCAATCCTCCTTATGGGGTTGGAATGCCATTGATCTTGTTTGACAACTGGCCCAGAGTCAAAGTTACTCATGATTATTCAACTTCCATCCCCTTTCATTTATAAGGACAACAAAATAGTTCCTTAGAATTATGAAAGCAAAACCTTAATCACTGAAGAATCTAGTTAGAAAATAGTAAACGTTGATCTTTTAGGGGTAAATCATCTAACGCAGCATTAAAATGTAAAACTCAATAAGCACCAAAGTTTGCAACCAAAGACTATGGCTGTCAAATAGTCAGTAAGTGAGAAAGAAGCTATGGAATTCCTAAGTTCATCAAGCACAACAAATATAGAATCATTGATTAGTTGAACAAATAACCTATCAAGATATCTGTGTTGTCACTGCTGTTGAATTTTGAAGCTCATAAGAATACCCTCTTCAAAGTTTTGAATCAAGCCTATGTATGTCCTAACATTTCTATAGTTACAGTTGGATTGCATATTGAGCAACATCATTGTAGACACTTTATTTTGTTCGGGCTATTTTTTTAGCAATCTGGAGCATGGATGTGAGAGGGGGCGATGTCGCCTGGCGGAAAAGTATTTTGAGGATGTTAAGAAGGCCTAGGGATCATATCAAAGGTAAATGCAAAGATGCGGCATCAAATGATGTAGTCCATGCTATCCAGGAACAAAGGACATGAGAAAATTCATAATTTTACTTGAGTGTATCGATACATGGTTCTCATGCATCGATACAATGCTCCAATGCGCCAAAAATTTTAAATGTCCCCATTTGTATCGATACAACATGTAGATGTATACATAAGCCTCTGTATCGATACAGGACCTCATGTATTAATACTAGGCCATGCCAGGACCAAAACATGCATTCTGTAAAGAAATGTATCAATACATATCAACATGTATTGATGCAGTGGTTCATAGTATCGATATCGACACAATGTTCATTGTATCGATACTATCAAGGTTTTTGGACCAAATGTATCGATACATTATGCAATGTATTGATATATGCAGGCTATTTTCATGGTCTGGGCATTTTTGACTCATCCACCATTGATCAAAAACTAAATTTTAACTCGTTTTTTTGCATCAAGAAAGGTTAAAACACATATTAGATTATGAATTTAGACTTTTGAATTAATCATAACATTTTTTTTAAGTCTAAATTAGATAAAAAAGATCAACATCACATGATCACCCTACTCCCTAGCTTGCTAACTAATATCATCATTAGCCACCCTATTTGCTGGAAAAGTATTTCAACATTTAATCCAGCCACCCTATGCCCATCACATTGGTAGCAAGCTGCTCCTTGCAGCCACCTTATAGCCATCATGCTAACATCATCTTGTCCCCCTTGAGAAATGACCAAAAACACCTCTACATTAGCTCCAAAAGGCTAGTATAAATGGCCTACTTCTATCTCAGCAAAAAAAGGTTACATTCTAGCTCATTAACACTTCCGAAACACATTCACACACCAAGAAAACCAGAATCCTATAGCTCTTCACCCACCACCCAAAAATAGCCCTAAAACATACACTCTCAACCTCTACACATTAATTCACCCTCATCCATACCAGAACCAAAACCTTATTGTTTCTCTCTTTTTCTTGCTTATTTACAATAAGGAAAAGAGAGAAATTCAAGCCATCTCTACTGCTTCAACTATGTGGCCAAAGTTAAAGTTTTGTTGGTATAACTTCCTACTCTATCACCCATATTTTCTATTTTTCAGCACCTTCATCATTTTAGTGAGCTCTCCATGTTTTCATCACCCTTTTAGGATTATCATGCATTATTATGGCTTTGGTCATGGTAGTTTAGGATTTGGATGCTTTAATGCTCATTAGATGCGCAAAAATGCCTCATTTCATCCTCATTAGTTTGATATCTCTTGCTCATGCATTTTATGCCATGTCCATGCATCTTGT